>BMAO01021960.1:0-178231 GCA_019973975.1 Trichonephila clavata
CACAAAGTCATTCACAAAAATGTTAAAAACTGGCACTTCATTCTCAAGTTTTTCACGGACACTGTTCTTCAGTTCTGAATTGTACGCATCGTTGTTTTCACTAATGTGCACAGGTTTGTTCGGGATAATCACTGCCCAGATAGAAACTCTGGACCGTTCCACCACATTTCTTGGTTCAGAAGTTTGTCAGGATCTACTCCACGAGAAATCAAATCTGCAGGATTCTGGTTGGGATGGCACATGTTTCCATTTCCGTACAGGGAACAAATCTTGAAAGCTTAGCAATTCTATTCTGCACAAATGTTTTAAGGTCCATCGGTTCTTTTTGTAGCCAAGACAACACTATCATTGAATCAGTCCACAGATAAACTTTAAACTGATTCCAGCTTCAAGGTATCAATCACTCTTTTCACAAGTTTGGACAAAAGGACAGCGGCGCACAGTTCCAATCTTGGAATAGTTAGACTCTTAATTGGTGAAACTCTCGATTTGCTAGTAATTAATCTCACTAAAGTCACTCCCGAATTATTTTTTTGATTTGCAATACACTGCAGCTCCATAGCAGCGCTCTGACACATCAGAAAATCCATGAATCTCTATAGATGTAGGATTCTCAATTACTACACGTCTTTGGATATTTATGTTATTTAGGCTCTCTAGCCCAATTAACAACTGGTGCCATTGATCATACACTTTCTTTGGGAGTGGATCTTTCCAGTCAATACTAAGTCTCCAAAGCCTCTGCATAAACATCTTGGCGTTGGACACCACGGGTCCCACAAGACCCAAAGGATCAAAACAGTCTCGCAATAGTTGACAAAACGCTTCTTCTTGGTATACGAATCACTAATTATCACGTCAATTTTAAACGAAAAAGTGTCTCTTCCTGGGTCCCAGGACACACCTAAGGTTTGGGTCTCATTTGGTCTAGAAAAATCGTAGATTTCCATTTATACTCTGCGAAAGTTCAGGATGATTTCCCCGGATTTTATGCAATTCCATGCCTGCACTTTTCAAAATTTTCAATTAACTGATATCGTAGCTCCTTAGCCTCTTCTAAGGTGTTCCACCCCGCATAACGCATCGTCCATGTAGAAATTGCTTCGAAGGACTGGTGCTGCTATCGGGAATTTTATTTTCTTCATCCTTCACTTCTTTCATATGTCCCAATTGTTCATATTCTTGCATGAATTCTCTATACAATTTTTAGATATTGTGGATCCCTTTCCAATCTAAGCCACAATGCATTTAATCGTTTGAGAGCAATGCCCCTGGAATTCCCTAAACAATTTGGATCACCCTTAAGGGGCATTTTAACTATGTACCGTCCCTCCTCGTCTCTAGAATGTGTTTTCATAAAGTGTTCCTCACATAAACTAGCCTCATTACTTTTTGTTTGCACAATCTCCACATTTCGACTTCCCAAAATTTTTGCAACGTTTTATTTAAATCCTCGTCCTTAACTAAACCGCAATGAACTTTAGTTTCATTAAATGAATCTACATTACCACTTACAACGTAACCAAAAACCGTGTTTTGTAAAATTAGATCTGAATTTTTTATCTTAAATTTTTCCGGTCTCAATAGTTCAAAAAATATTTCTGCACCTAACAACATGTCTATTTTATCTGGAATATTAAAACGTTCATCAGCTAACTCCACTACATCTGAAAAATTAACACTAGTATTAAACGTATTACTTGGAATAAAATCAGTGATTTTTTTAACTACTAACATATTTAAATCCTTCACGAATGTATTATTTTTATTTGAAATTGTCGTTTTAACGCAACCGTTAACAATCATAGATGCATCATTTAAACATGAGATCAAAGTATTAATCTTTTCACTTTTCAGTTGTAATTTATTGGCGCACTCCTTAGTTATAAGACAAACCATACTGCCTCCATCTAACAAACACCTACATTCATGCCAATTCGAATATTTATCCTTAATTAATACGCGAGCTGTGCTCAGTAAGCATCTTTTAATTTTGTTATGACTAAATGTAGTCGCCACGATTTCTTGCTTGTTTATATTTGAATTAGGAACGAATGGAGGGG
The DNA here is from genome assembly GCA_019973975.1 of Trichonephila clavata. NCBI lineage: Eukaryota > Metazoa > Arthropoda > Arachnida > Araneae > Nephilidae > Trichonephila > Trichonephila clavata. Next base: position 2,064 of record BMAO01021960.1, read on the forward strand.
CAGAAGCATTGAAAGATATCGTTTGCGATCTCTCTTCAAGGACCGAAGGAGGCCCGATTTGGGGAGTTGGGACACTTTTTATTTCTCTTTGAAAATGAAGCAATTTATTATGCGGCTTCTTACAAACTATGCAATTTCTAGAGCGACACTGTTTTACACAACATTCTGGGGATAGACATTTAAAGCACATTTTATTGTTTTTAATAAAATCTACTCTTTCATTTATCGAAAAACCTTTAAACTGAGGGCAAAATTGCAAAGCATGTGCTTCATTTTTACACAACACACATTTTTCATTCTTTATTTCAGAAAAAAAATACGCTCGAAACTCCTCTCTGACTTCGCGAGCTGTTATATCTCTGATGATTATTGAACTCATATCGTTTATTTTCATTTCCAGTGAAGGACCTGGAAAATGTATTAGACTCGCTTTTAAATTTACCTTTAGAAGATAAATAAATATCACATTCTCGCCCTAACTCGTGGGGTTTAAAAAATGTTTCTCCTTGTTTTACACTAATATGAGTCACTAATTCTCTGTCAAGAGTGCTCATCATTTTATCCGCAACAATTAATTCACATACTGACTTAAATTCATTAACATTTCGTAACTGACAGTAATACTCAAATGTTGCACTTAACCTAGACGCAAATTGAACATAACTCTCTGAATTTAATTTTTGAGTTTTACGAAAATTATTATAGCATTCTTGCGGTGTAGGCTGAAATTCTTTCAAAACTAAATTTTTTAGTTTTTTCATAACTGCGCAATTCTTCCTCTGACACATAAATCATTAAGTTATTCGCTCTCTCTCCTAAGATATTTAAAAGAATTTCCGATTTCCATTCTTCGGGAACCCCTTTCGTTTTGAATGCTTTCTCTAATGACTGAAAAAATAAATTATATGACTCAACACGCGAGGGTACAGAGTTAGTTAATGTTTTTACACTTTTTATTAACGTTTCGATACTAATATTGTTACATGTTTCGGTGGCGCTCACTGTTGAAAGTGAAGAATCATGTGTTAAATCTTTCCGAATATTAGCAAGCTCTAATTGCTTCTCTAACTGTGCTAACTTAATTTTCTCTAACTCTAAATTTGCTTCAATCGCAGATTTTTTAATTCTCGTTTCTTCAACGGCATAGTCAATAACAGTTTTAACTAATTCTGTGTCTGCATTATACACTTCACTACTTTCAATTAAAATTTTCAAATCAAGAACTTTTGCATTATCTGGCACAGTTAGTTTTAATTCCTCCGCGACAAGTTTTAACTCGTCTTTCTTCAACTTAGCAATTAAAGACATAATTAAATAATTAAAATTCTCTCAAAAATTCAAAGAACATTGCTCTCACCTCACATCACTGGCTGCCGAACTTGGCTGCTTACACAAATCACTGTTTGCCGCACTTGGCTTTTCACACAAATCACTGTTTGCCGCACTTGGCTTTTCACACAAATCACTGTTTGCCGCACTTGGCTTTTCATTTAGTCTTTTTTTTTTAATCCATAGGTTAATCCATTAGTTTTTCTCTGGCCTCGTAAGGACCAGTGTTTATTTCGATAGCTCTAACACGTAAGTGGACTGAAGAGTCTCTTACACATATTGTTCATGACACACAATCACGACACAGTTTTCTTGTGGACTTGCGTTTATTAATTTCTCATAACTTCTGTACATTTACATTGGAGTTGCAGGGCATGCGCAGTTCAGGCTGCGCAATTGGGATTGCGCAGACACAGTTTATACATACATATATACATATATATAAGGAGAGAGTGAACTTTTCATAGGAATTGAAAAAAGAGCATGATTTGTCTGCATTGTTGTAACGATACACACCCGATTTGGCTAGTTTCGTTGAAAAACCGGTTTTCGATGCCAACTTTTGTCATTGTTATAACAATGGAGACGAATCTAAGTTGGTGACGAAAACCGTAATTAAATTAATTTAATTAATTAACCAGTAATTAATGAATTAATATTTGAACAAATTGTATTAACATCAAGTGTCGTCCAATACAAGTTTTAAAAATGTATTTGAACTTGATAGGATGAAAGAAAGTATTTTATTAACGATTGAAAATGTGAACAAGATAAATCTATATACGTATATAAAGAGAGTGTGAGCTAATAGTCGGAAATGAAATAAAGTCTTTCTTAAATTTACTTAGACTTGTGTTATCTGGCAACACTTTCTTAACCAACAGCGACTGACATCTCGCTTCACGCATGCGCAGAACTGTATGTTTGTTTTGATTTTGTAGTAGTAGAAAATATATGATTTCAAATTCTCGCTGTACTAATTTAGGCTTAGTTAAACACAATTTAGTTTTTTGTTCATTTTATGTTCTGCGTTACTGTAGTATTATGTCGATTTAAAAATATTAAAATGTAAATACAGGCTGCTCTACATAGTATGAGTATTATTTTTTGAATGACGAAAAAGTTTACACAATCCATTTGCTTTCCCGAATCTCGACGACGTTCTATAAATAAGGAGAAATGAAAAGTAAGTACAATTTTTATTCTAAATATTTTAAGAATTTAAACAAACTTTTTGATTTGGTAAAAATTTTGATTGACTTTTTGAGACAATTTGAACAATGTATGAAACAATATAAAAACTGGACGAATTATATAAAGCGTTTAGAATTTTTTTCAATAAATTTTAATTTATTTTCCTTTGTGTATAAGGTGAAAGTAAGGTTTCAAAGAGTGTAGACTGACCAAAGATCTAGAAATTTCCCGTCTATTTTCTTCCTCTTCACTCTCTTGCAATCAAGAATTTATTTGAAATAAAAACAAACTTTAAATCGATTTTGTTGATGATCTAAATCAATTTTTATTGAAGTATTTGAAGAATCCTTCTTTATGCCAAATAAATCATATTCACTTCATTTGAAGCGATTCTAAAACGCATTAGATTCTGAATATTTCGTTAGTTGTGCAATCTTTCTAATTTGTTTTTTTTATAAGTAAAATTACCAGGATCTATAAAGGCCTTTGATAGCATAGCTTAAAAAGTTTGAAATGGATCTAATTTTCTGTCGTTTATCTGCTTTGAAATATAATACTACAAACTAATCTCAAAGGAGGGGGGGGGGGGGATAAGGAAGTAAATCCTTTTAAATCATTGATTAAGTTCAGTTTTTAAAAACCAATACTGGTTTCAATGCACATAAAAACCAAAAATTACGCTCCAAATTTTCTTTTCAAATGAAAATTAAAAATCATGCCCTACATGCAACTAATTTGGTGATTAACATAATTCTACTCGTTTTGTTTTTATTTCTAAAAAATAATTCCTTGTCTTCTCTACTTTTCTCCTTTTGGTACTTCAGTTTTAATTTCCCAGGAAATGAGATGGTAGTAGGTCAACGTATTTTTTAAAAGCGATAACTTGTTGCATTATTCATTTTCGTACGAATTACTAAATACATATAAAAATTCTGGAGTAAGGGTTAATTATATATAACTTAGCACTTAAAACAACACGAGGACAGTTGGAGGAGGACATCGTAACTTTGAACCTCTATCAGAGGTCTCTAAAGCCGCATAAAATCGGACCCATACCTGGGGCGGCATTTGGATCGAATTTGAAAAAAATATTTTTTTTTTTGTTACAGAAAACTTTATATATTTTCTGAAATATTATTGGGTATATATTTTAGTGTATTTTATTTCCTTATTTTGTATGTTTGATGTCAGTTTACTGATATGTTTAAACTTGAAGGGTTCGAGGCGGGAGAGTATACGTTAAATCATGAAATTTGATATGCTTACACAGCTTTCACTCGTAACTTTTTCCCCATCCCGGAATGGGTCACAATGGACATTCCTTTCACCCATACGTTGTTCGGTGTCAGCTATCCGAATGGGGGCAGAGATAATAAGTTTGGGGTAAATAGAGAGCCCCAAAAACACTTTGTTTTAGTCTTGAGTGTAGTTAGTTACCATTAGTTAAAATAAATGCTTGTGATCCCCACCATCAGTGAACTCTTTTTCGAAGAAATTGGCCTGCAGGAATGGGCATTTCCTTCTCTCGTTTGAAATAATAAATAATTATGTCCTTAATTTGGAATTATTTTGTATTTAAGACTTAAAGTAATATATTGTTATGCTGCCTTTTTGTTTACAAGAATTATTCTTTTCTAGGTGTGTACCTATGAGAACAATTTATCTTTTTTATTTATAATTTTTTTGCTTTGGAGAGAGATGCGGCATTTTCCATTTTTGTCCAGGGTGGCAAAACTGCTAGAGCCGGCCCTTCCTCTATCTAGTGAAGAGGATAGAACCTGAGCCGGTGCCCCACTCTCCAACTTCTACATCACGCCAAAGGGATGGCTTTGAGTTTTGACAAGATTTAACGTACATTAGATCCTCGTCACACCGGCATGAGGACTCGAACACGCAACTCGACAACACCGGCCATGACTCCATGACCATGATCCCAAGACTATTGCGGCCACTTAAGAATTCTGGAAGACATATAGATTTAAATTTGTAACTTGTTTTTTGTATAATGAACACCGTCTTTGACTTTTGATCAGGGGTGTAGCTACCGCCGTATCTGTCGTATCAGTGATACGGTGCCCCCAAGCTACAGGAGTCCCAAAATGTGTAACTACAGTCCAACTAATAGGGCTCTCATATCTAAAAAGGGCCCCCAGAGGAATTTTGATGCAGGGCCCCCGCAGAACTAGCTACGCCAGGGCTCTCGAGCAAGTTGTTGTTGAGTGTTGCATACTGGGATACATACGAGAGATAGATGAACAGAAACATACAATACCAACGATAATCCCAACATAGAACAAAAGGGGTGTGCTGCTTTCCATTCGAGAAGGGAATCCCTTTCAGGCGAAAGTCCGAATTCTTTTCCCGAAGATTCATCCACGCCTTATACGGGATTCGAACCCGCTCGCTTACAAGTAGAGTGTCATATCCACCATACCAGGTGGGGCGGTTCTCGATCCAGTGAGAACGAATATTTAACTCGCAAATCTCTTCTTTACTTCCGGACAACTCCGCCTGATAATTTTGAACTCCAAGTGGATTTCATTTACTACGTCATTTCTATTATTCTAGAGCGAAGGTGAAGTATAAATTCTTGTAACTCGTTTTTAAAAGATTCTGTATTGAAGCTGTGGGAACATTCACATACTACCATTTTGCAGAATAAAAGGAGCTAATCATTTATCAAGGACCTCATTGGCGTGTTGTGGAAATTTGGTGAACGGTAGAAAAACAGCTGATGCAAATTACAGTCTATCGAGACTCAAACTCCTCTCACTGGCGTCGTGTGGAAATTCGGCGAAAGGGATTCCAACTTGGGCATCGACCTCGGCACTTGACCATGGTTCAAAGTTTCGAGTTCCGTCGGCAATAGAGCGGTAGCTTAGCTGTCATGGGCACGAGCTTGTGCTCAGCATGTCATGAGTTCGAGCCTTTGTGCCACTGAAGGCCTGTCGTGTAGAGGATCGGATGCACATTGGATCTGTCCAGATTCAAAGTCCTCCCGTTAGCATGGTGTAGAAATTCGGAGAGGGAGGTGTCTTCCTCGTCACCCAACGCCAGCCGCCTTCGTGTTTCTTTGTGAGTGAGTGAATTTTTACGTCGCACTGTTCAGCTACACGAGGTTTTTTGGCGACGGTCTTAGTAATTTTGAACCATGGTCAAGTGACAAGGACGATACATCAGCTGGCACCCCTTATCCTAACTACCACACCACACCAACGGGAGGACATTTGAGCTCTCGACATATTTAACGCGCATCGCTTCCCTACACGACGGGTCTTTTAGTGGTACTGGGCTCGAGCTCATGACATGCCAGCCACGAGTCCGATACCTTGACCACTTGGCTGCAGCAGCCATCCGTGTTTCTTTGTAGTGTGACCTTAATAAACACTCACTAACTCAGCTACGAGCAATGCCCCCCCCCCCGAGTTGCCCAAAGAACATTAAATTATTTCTATTTCATTTACTGTTGTGTATTTCTCTCATCACTTTGTTTTAATTTTTTGGTGAAACTAGTTATACTTTGAAGGCATATTAAAATACAATTAAATTAAAATTATTAAACCAAAGCAAACTAAAATATAAACAATCACCAGATGTGTAACGGAGAACATTTGGGCCCCACTGAAAAGTCAGGTTTTGGGCTCTCAAGTTGGATTTTACAAAGGGTAGGCACTAAGTGGCAGACAGGCTTTGACCCTCTGGAACCCTGGACCCTCCCACGATGCGGAGATGTACGTTACGCCACTGACAATCACCGTCCTATCCTCAGCGTCCCGCGGTTACATTACCAAATCTTGACTGGTCCGCGGCGATAAAATGTTGGGGAGCACTGGTCTAAAGAGAGAGGTGGGGGGCCAGCTCAGGCGTCGTCCGCGTCACTTGACCATGGTTCAATATTACGTGGACCATCCCCAAAAGCCCTCGTGTAGCTGAACAATGGGACGTTAATATTCACTCACTCACTCACCAAGCTCAGGTATCGCCATTAACACTTGTTCATGCTTTTTTCCATCAACAATAACTTCGTGTAGTTGCAAACATTCAAGGCCGTGGGTAGCCTAGTTGGTTAGAGCACCAGACTCCAGACCGGAAGCTCTGGGTTCTATATCCGATGCCACCAAATACCCTCCGAGTACACACGGAGTACGTGCTCGTTAAACCTGTGTGTCGAAAGTCTTGTGGGCGGTCGCAGCAGAAACCACGGGTGCAGAGGGCTGGAGAATATTTTCCTCCCCTCCAGCTCTATGCCTAAAAATTGTGGAGGTGGAGATAGGTGGTGTCGCCATCTATCGTGTTAGCACCGAGCCAAATCTTACTGTCACCTGCATGGTGCTCAAAGCTAAAAGCTAACGACCGGCGTACACCTAGCGCCTTGCCACGATGAATTTCGTGGGCCTCGATCTGACACCGTCAGACAGGTGGCATTAGAAACAACAGCAACGACACAAACATTCAATCAGTTCAGCTCTTCAACAACAGAACCCATTAATTTTATGTCTTCTAAAACAATCCACCCTCACACAGTAAAAACATAATCCAATTTTCATTCGCGCGGGACTAGTTTAATTAAACTACTCTTCTCAAAGAGAATAAAAAAGATACTCTTTTCCAACCAGGTCAAAGAAAAACACTGTCTTTCTAAGCCAACCCTTTTACATTCTTTGAAATCCCTCTCTCATGTATCCGTCTGTGCCGGTAGTGTCGGATGAATCCAATCTCATCTCGGTTTCGATTTCGACGTTACGAAACGACCGCTTGGGTAATCCGAGATTGGGGTAACCTCGAAAGGAGATAGTTTGCTTGTGCCTCGTCCAAGGCCGACGCTCCCCCCAAGGCCCTTTTCTTTTACCTACTGAACTGAAAAGTGAATACCTTTTTCGCTGCAAGGACGCTGATTATACGGAAGTATAATGGGTTAAACTCACTTTATGTCGGTTCGAAATAAAAGATGGGATGGATGATTTTTTTAATCGGGGTTTATTGCTACTTCCGAAAATTTATTTCTGATAATTGATAATAATTATTGGTGCAATTGTTAGTTTAAAAACCTATTATTCTTTGAATAAATTCGAATTTTTTTTCTCAAGGACTTTTTTTTTCAAAAGCGAAATTTATATCTTATGGCGGACGAGGCAATTGAATGCTTAATAACAAGATTAATATAGCTGGTAATATTCAGACACTCAACCATTGTTAAATCTGTCGAGGTTCAAAATCCTCCCGATGACGCGGTGTGGAAGTTCGGAAAGGCGGAGTGGTAACTCAGGTGTTGTCCTCAGTGGCGTAATGGAGAATATTAGGTATCCCCTGCAAAGTCAGATTTTGTGTCCCAAGTCGGATACAAAGGATTGCAAAACCATAACTTTTGGGCCCCTAGAATCCTGCCTAACCCCACCACCACCACGCGATCCGAGGGTGTACGTTACGCCACTGGATGTCCTCGTCCCATGAATGTGGCTCATGATTACGAGGTCCATCGTCAATAGCCACTCAAATATAGCCATAGTTCGAATCATGTTGTGGCGCGGTAGCCTAGTGGTCAAGGTAACGGATTCGTGGCTTGCGTGTCACGAGTTCGAGCTTATTACCGATGAAGACATTCCGCGTAGGGGTGCACCATTAAATCTGTCTAGAGCTCAAACGTCCTCCCGTTGGTGTGGTGTGGTAATTAGGAGAGGGAGTGCCAGCTCAGGTGTCGTCCTCGTCACTTGACCATGGTTCAAAATTACGAAGTCCGTCACCAAGAGCCCTCGTGTAGCTGAACAGTGTGATGTTTTTTTTTAATCATTCATTCATTCGAATCATGATTCTTCGATTGACAATATTCAAGAAAGGATGAAACTCTCCTGACTTCCACAACACACCAGCATGAGGAATTTGAGTCCCGACATATGTTTCGCCGACACGACGGCGTATCGACGAAAAATTTATCGGGATTCAAAGTCCTCACGTTGGCGTGGTGTGGTAGTTAGGAGGGTGAAATGTTGTCTCATATAATCGTCCTCATAATCTGATCATACCTCATTAGTGCGAGATATGTCTTCAATAACTCTCATTGTGCCATTTCTTAGGATGACATTACAAAGCTGACAATCGTTTAGTGGGATGTGGAAATTAGGAGAATACGCTAATAGTTTAGGTGTCACCCTCAAAGTCGATGTTGTTTGAAAACCACCCCTTCAAGGTCACTAGTGTTTTTTTTAACACGCTTTTATAAGTTTCACTTAAATGTAACGGAATCTTGGAACTGGATTTTCACCCACTTAAAAAGGTCAGATTCATTCGAAATTTTGCACACTTGTCAAGGCCCGATGACAATACAATAATTTCATAATTTTGTTCCATTTTCCTGATCAGGACATCAGGAATAACGATATCCTGATTTGATGACTAATTCCATATACCACTTCCAGATTAGGCAACTTATTGCATATACAATTTTCATATGTGGTGACTAATTCCATATACCATTTCCAGATTCGACGACTAAAAGAAAAAGGTGTAACCCTACAGCGAATGTTTTTAATTTAAAGCTAGTTATATGCAAGTATAAAATACACTTGTGTGGTTTATAAAAATAAAACAAACAAAAAAAGTGTTCTGTATGTGAGAAAGTGGAGGGTGTGTGTAATCAATTTCTTACTATAATATAAACATTTTTCTGAAAATTAAAATTTTAAAAAAGGCTCGTGCATGTGAAAAAAAATAATTTATGTTCTAACTGCTAAATATGTTTTTATTTTTACAAAGCAATACGTTTAAAAGGTGAAAAAACGATTGACACTTAATATTATCATGTTTTTATCAACTCGCTTTCTTTAATGTCTGTCCGGGTGGAATTTTGTAATTGATTTTAAACTGTGTGACTTTTCCGAAGAGCTAGAGACTTGAAATTTGGACCATAGCTGAGAAGTGGATAACAATGCATGAAAATGTGAAAAAAGAAGAAAAAAAAGAAAAGAAAAAAACGAAAAGAGAGAGAGAGGAGGAATTTTATACTTTTAAGTCCGTTATAAAAACATGTGGTACATTAAATTTTTTTTAATTCGAACTTTTTTTCTTCTTACCCCACATTTTATTTGTTTGACCTGTTCTTTTGAGACAGGATCTAATATAACGATACGGGACTCACTCGAGGCCCCGTAAACAGTGAGAATAAATACACTTCAGACCCTATAATTAAAATCCATTGAAGGGCAAGGCTTATTCCAGCAGCCACGTAATTCTGGCTCCAAATATCAAACTCAAGGATAAATTCAACAATGAAAAAATAACAGTTTAAAAAACTAAAAAACACGCTTTTATTGTAGATCGAACTAAAAAATGGAAAATAAATTATAATTTAAAAAAAACTAAAAAATACAAGTTTTTATACTGAATGGAACTAAAAAGTAAAAAAATAATTCTTAATATAAGAATAAAATGATGAACGAGAAAATTAATGTCATTGTGGTAAAAGCGTGGGGTGCAATTTCGGAATTGAAAGAAGTTAGAAACTATAACAATTGATATATTTATAGAACACCCCACGCTTTTACCCCAATGACATTAATTTTCTCGTTCATCATTTTATTCTTATATTAAGAATTATTTTTTTACTTTTTAATTCGATTCAGTATAAAAGCGTGTTTTTTAGTTTTTTTAAATTATAATTTATTAAAGAAAAAGACAGTTTCGTTACTTTATTCGACTACACACGTATTGTAAAAAAAATAATACGGGGAGGCAGACTACACTGAAAAGTGAAATTAGCCTTAGTTTCAAAGTTTCCACTTGATATGGTTCGAATACTGATGCCGTTGAAGATCCGACATGAAGAAGGGGATCAAAGCCCTCACGTTGGTGTGCCGGCTCGGGTGTCGTCCTCGTCATTTGAACGTGGCTCAGAAGTACTTTACCTGTCTCATATAGCTCTATAACGATGACAATTTTTAGAAATCCATTTATTAAACTATCTTCTAACTAACAAATTTGAAATATTTTCTTGCCTAAACAAATGTTTTAAAACGAGATTTAAACTGACAAAAAAATACATTAAACAATTCTTTTTAAAGAAATAATATAATATTCGAAGAAATAATTTGAGAGAATTTTATTCGTGCTCTTAAAAAATGCCCAGGACTGAAAATCTGTAATCTTATCTTTTTACTTTTCTTGGCAAGCATCCAAAACGTTTTATGTGTGGAAGTAATGGTGTGTTTTTATCGTGTAAAATATATATTGAAATGTATGTAATCAGTAGTAAAGATAATAGAGAGAGTCGAATTGAAAAATCAATTATAATTAGATCGGTGAAATCTTAAAATAAATGTAGGAATTGACCGTTGAAATATAATGTAAGGCTGCTTATTATTTTTATCATGAAACAACTCGTATTTTTTATTTATAAACCTTTCCATTTTTATGATTTTATCCTGTGTAAACAGCGTTTATTTCTCTTGTTTTGAGGAAAGTTATCTTTTCTGTAATCGGGAAAGCATGATATGGTTCAGTTTCTCTCCCAGATAGATTTCATCTGTTTTTCAACTTCCGCGAAAATGTTTACCCTAGCATATTATTTATTATACAATAATTTCGCGAGTTAGTTATGGTTGCAGGGTCGTAATCTTGAATCTTGTTGGAGGATGGTTGTTGACTGCATCGTGAAGAGGTTTCTTGGTGGAGAAAAATGTACGAGAAGATCGGGGAGTTTGATTACCTCATTGTTTGTAAATCGGCAAACTGAAATAAAACCCGTGGTTGGTCCCGGACCCACGGGCCGTGAACCGGTACCGGTTCATAGATCAAATGGTACTGGGTCGTACGAGGAACATAAAATTACTTTCATTTTATATACTGCGAAGCATTTTTCTTGGGTTTACTTGGTAAACATGGGCTTCACGAACCCGGGGTACCCTAGTGATCCTTCTCTATTTTCGAACCTCTTCCTTGTTATTCAATTCATTCTTTCTTTCTCTCTTCCCGTCTAGACCACAGATATTAAACCAAATGTTTGGCGCAGTATAGCCGGAATCGGCTCTTGCGCCAATAAACCCCAAAATCACTCACTCACTCATTCTTGGGTTTACGTGACTTTCCTTGTTAAATCCCTTTATATTCATTTTCTCGTACAGCTGTGTTCTATTCTGAAGGCATATTTAAATATAATTAAATTAAAATTATTCAATCAAAAGCATCTAAAATATAAACAACCAACGTCCCACCTTGTGGGGGCCGCGGTAAAATTATCAAACGTTGACCGATCCGTGGTGATAAAGTTGAGGGTCACTGGCCTAGTGGACATGGTCACGAGTTCGAGCCAGTGGCGTAACGGAGAACATTTGGGCCCCCCCCCCCTGCAAAGTCAAGTTTTGGACCCCAAGTTGGATTTAACAATGGGTAGATACTTGGCGATAGTCAGGCTTTCGGCCCTCTGGTTCGAGCGTAGTACCACCAAATTCCTCCCGTTGGCGTGGTGTGGTTGTTTGGAGTGGAGGTGTCAGCTTAGGTGTCATTACTTGACCGTGGTTCAAAAGGTTCTATGGTTGATGAGCGCAATTTTTCTCCCACATACTTAGGTATAATAAAAAACTAAACAGCAGCCCATGAGGGCCAAAGTCTACTGTGCCCATCTCAGTTTTCGTGACTTTGGGAAATGAGGTGCATGAGCAGATGTTCCTTTCAAGGGGTCAGTCTGACGCGAAACCTCCAGTGTTTTGTTCCCAAGCAAGATCGATACTCATTTATCGACCCACTCAAGGCATAAAAGGCTGAGTCGACCTTGCCCAACCCTGGATTTGAACCCTGGACCTGTGGCGTGGAAGCGCGATACTCTAACACTCAGCCACCCGGCCAGGTATAATAATCCATACTTAAATGCTTAAGAAATTCGCAAAACCTATACAAATGCATTTCTACCGTTCTCTTGATACATCTCGAAACAATTTCGTAACACTATTACATACAAAAAAATTTCGTGCATCCTTGCAACTCTTCGTATAGAATAATAAAGTGGTATTTTACAGATGTTCTTTTTCAAAAAAAAGAACAAATGTGGCAGAGAAACGCAAATGGACAAAAGCAAGGAACAGACAGAATGGACCCAAATTGCCCTGGAAGAATAAATAGGTTGAATGTTTTTGCGCTTATACAATGGAGCCGCTTGATGGTTGACTACTTTTGCTTATTGTTTCGGTAATGTTTTGTTAAGAGGACATTTTGTGTAAAGAGAACATGCCGATTTTTTTTAAATGTTAAGATGTTCTATTTTGCATGCTCTTAAGGTATCCGAATACTTGCGACAATTTTTTTTAAAGCATGAAGATATGGGGATTTTTTTTGTGGTTTTTAGATTTGCTTCGTACATTTTAAGAAAAGTATGCTAAAATTATTATTACTAAAATGGGAAAAAAATGGGTAAAAATTTACAGAAAATAGCATAAACGGGTCCCGTTCTGTACCAAAAGTTTATGAACAAATTTTCAATTTTGAAATGACCTTCAGATAAGAGATATTTTAATTTTTACAAGAACTAGAGCACTTTATCTTAGTTATTATATTAAACTACTTAAAAAAACCAGTGATTATATACACATAAGTGATTGTAAATTTTGTAATTAAAGAGTCATTGATAAATCTGAAGGTTAAAACACTTCTACTATTAATCAGAACATATAAAAAAAAAATTTTTTTTTAATTATTTTCAAAACTATTTGAGCAATCGCTGGCCCCGTTTGATCATTATAAAAAAAACGCATTTCGAGTAAAACGCGTTTTAAAGTATGACATCTTGCTTTAAAGTAAAGGCATCTGCTTTTACTAAAACACTTGTAGTTTTTGTTCTAGTAAACGGAAAATGATAAACTTGGTATTTTTATAAAGCTAATAAGATGGCCTATAAAATAAAATCATAAAAAAATTGCCAATTTTATGCAAAATTCACGATTTTAGGGTAGTCGGATACCTTATGAGAGGGGTGCCAGCTCAGGTGTCGTCCTTGTCACTGGACAATGGTTCAAAATTACAATGTCCGTCAGCAGTAGCCTTTGAATAGTTGAACAGTGCGATGTTAATATTCACTCCCCAATAACTGTTTTTTACTCGGATCCATAAATAAATAATAATTTTCCGTTTCATCTAGATTTTGTTAGATTTACTACACTTTTTAAAGTGAATTTTGAATTTTGTCAGGTTATATATAATTAATTCCATGCTTATTATCCCCTAGCACACTATTTCTAGACTAGTATGACGCATTTGACCTACTTTTGTAAATGTCTTTCCCCTTCTCACATCCGCATACTCTTTCTAACACAGTAGCGTAATGGAAAATATTAGTGTCTGACTACAAAGTCATGTTTTGGGCCTCACAAGCCAGACCTTAATAAGGATAGCAATACCATAACATAACGTCGGCATTGGGCCCCTCTAGAATCACAGCCCCCCCCCCTGCGGTGTGGGGTTTACGGGGGTGTACGTTATCCCACTGTTCTACCATCTCTTTAGGTTTTAAGCACTAGAAGTATACCGTTGTTCAGAAGCGGACAAGCATAGCAAATGTACATTTATGTTTCTTTGTAAAATAAGGGCGTGCGTTATACAGAGTGATGTTTGAGATAAATAAAGGTAGCGTGACATTTATTAATTTAAATATTTAGTTTATTTACGTCACAGCTATTAATTACAGAACAGACATTGAAGTTATTAAAAATATTATTGATATCATTAGAGTTCAAATGGATGTTATTTGTGAAGGAGGAGGACTACGTCCAGTCTCAGTGAAAGCTTCCAACCATCTCCTCTCTCTGTCCTCTCTAGGATTTTTTGGATGATAGCAGTCTACATCTTTATTCTTGAGTTATGTCCGGTTCGTGGGTGGAGTAGGGGGTTCTTCGTGGTGTTAAAGGTTGCCGATGTGATGTCCAAGACAAGATCATGTAATATTTTAAGAGTGCAGGTGCTCATTGAACGTGGTGATCATATCCTCAAAAAGAAGCCGATTTACAGCTTTTTTGGCCTTGAAACGTTACAACGGCGAATATATACCTAAAAATATATATATATATAAATGGGCAATTTGAAAGTATAGGTGCGCGTGGTTTCTTCTTTTAAGACGACGTCGATCATTTTTTACATAACATACTAGACTTACTAATTTTATATACTTAATAGTTTATGAACTTATATAACTAATTAGAACTAATAACTTAACTGTGAACTAATGTACTTAATATATAACTATTAAGTAATACACTTAATATTTTAAGAACTTTACATTTAATGTACACCATCCTTAAGACAGAATATTTACATAACCTTAATTTTGCCATAATAACCGAGTGGTTAAGGCTGCTAACTCTTGACCTGCATTTTCGAGTCCTGAGGCCAGTAAGACCCACAGTATAGAAAGGATGAGATGTACAAGTTAAATCTGTTGAGGATTAGTCTCCACGTTGGCGTGACTTGGAAGTTTATTGAGTGAGGTGCCATCTCAAGCGTGTGTCATCCTCGTCCCTAAATTAAGAGGTCCGGTACAAACAGCACTCACGCAGCTTCTGAGTGCAGCATTAACTAACAATAAAATAGACAACATAACCTTAAAAAGTAATGCTCAGCGGCCAATGACGTAACGTACTCCTCCCCCCCCCCCCCGATGCTAGGGGGAGTCAGACTTCTAGGGCCCCAAAGCCTGACTGAGGCCAAATACGTATGGTTTTGCAATCCTTTGTAAGATCCTGCTTGGGGCCCAAAACGGCACGGCTAATACTCTTCGTTACACAACTGGAAATGGTCGTTGTTATACTCCCATTCAAATATGATTATTCACATTATTCATGTTAATCTATCCAACAAAACCTCCTTTTCAATGCGCTTTTTGAATGAATTTTGCTGTTGCCTCAAAAATGTTAATTGATATTTTCACGTACAGTAGAACGTCATTTATCCGAACGTTTATTATCCGGAGCGTCAAATATCCGGACCAAAGTCCGGATACGTTTTCGAACAGTGCAATACTCAACAGTTGTTTCGCCTGAGGCCAAAAGTGACGGGAAAACTCAAGGCGGCTCAACCAAAAGTGACGGGAATTTCGCTTGTGTGATTTGGTAAACAGCTGCGTGGATTATTAGGTCAGTTTGTTTCCAAGTGAAGGGTTGTATACGTGCTCTTTTGTTGAGTTTTGTTGATGTAGATACCTGGATGGCATGCGATGCAGCAGACTGGGGATTTCAAATGCTAAATGATGACGAGATTGTGACTTCCGTGCAAGAAGAATCCGACGCTGTCGACGATGAAACGGATGAAGACGAGGACAACAACAACAACGAAAGTAGGAAAGGTCCATCACAAATGCTGAGACGTTTGCTGCGTTAGAGACAGCTATGGAGTGGTACGAACAACAATCAGAGTGCTGTCCTACTCAACTACTGCAGCTCAAGAGAATCAGAGACCTTGGCAGCGAAAAAAACGAAGATGTATAGCGAAAAGTAAGTGATTATTTTCCACAATAAAGGTAAAATTGCGACATTTTGCACCTATTTGGGGCTTTTTCTTCAAGCACGTTTCCCTCATGTGATAATTTTCAATATTCGTATAGTTTCGGTTTTTACATACTGCATGGATGGCATTCGGTATTCAGTTTTCCGAACAATCGCGTATCCGAACGGTGTCCGGTCCCAATTGATTCGGATAAACGACGTTCTACTGTTTTTCATTTTTATATAGTCTGTGTTTTTATTGTTCTTATTAAAACATCAAAAATGTTACGCTTATTTGATTTCTTGCAGAATTTAAAATTATTCGAATCGTCCAATATACGTAATTTTTAAAATCCGTACATTAATATTTTCATACCTCTGCTTATTTTTTGAACCGGAAATTCTCCCTCGAAAATGCTTTTTAAGGCTTGTGTAGTATCAAAAAGTGATGCGGTAATTCGAACTTCAAAAGGATGTGAAATGGAAGGCTCGGTAAATTCTGTCTATAGAATAAGACATCTTATAAACACGCAATCTCGAGTTTTTAAATTGAAAAATATCTCCTCCGCGCCAGGGATTAGATATCTTCTAGAGTCTTTCATTCCCTAAGATGATGAAGGAAATAAAAAGCGATGGGGGAATTTTAATCTTTTTCCATTTCGGAAGAAGTTTTTCATGTGTAGTTTTTCATTCATTTGTTCCTTTAAAAGCAAGGGTACGAATATGATAGGGATGTTTCGAATTTCTGTTCTAAGAGAAGGGGAGGAGAGTGTGTACTTTTTAGAGGACCTCGTATCATGATGCATATCGTCAAAATTTGATAGTTGCTAAAGGATGATAGAATTTTCCGAATTACAGAAAATGCAAATGTATTTTTGAAATGTGGAATTTTTTTGCTTATGATTTACTTCAAAGATGTTCTTCAAGACATATAAAAGTTAAATCTAAATAATTTTTTTATAATTGATAATTTAATGAATTGTAACACAATGTCAGTAATAAACGAAAGATAGCTTATTTAATAACAGGATCAAATTTTTTAATCTTGTAAAGATTTTGCAATTTCCATAAATATTACACACCTAATGGAGTCATTATTACTCATCTTTAATGTTTGTCCATTAGAATACCAACTCTTCTCTGAAACATAGACTTTTAAATTATTTTTATTGCAATAAGTTCATCCAGAAGAGTAAAAAATTACAAAGATTATTTTAAATTACATTTATTCTTTCCAACTTTTAAATATATTTTATATGAATTTTGATGAATCTATTGTTGGGTTTTTCCAAACCTTACCCACCCGCTTCCTTTTTTTTTCAATTCCTACTATTAGTACACACTCTCCCTATATATTTATTTACTTATATATATATATATATATATATATATATATATATATATATATCTTGTTCAAATTTTCAATCGTTAATAAGATACTTTCTTTTCATCCAATCAAGTTCAAACGCATTTTTTTAAACTTGTAGGGATGACACTTGATGTTAATACAGTTTTTTCAAATATTAATTCATTAATTAAATTAAATTAAATTACTGGTTTTTGACGCTAACTTAGATTCGTCTCCATTGTTGTAACAATGTAACTGTTAAAACAATGACAAAATCGTCGATTATGACTTGCAAAAATCGGTTCGGCGTCAAAAACCGATTTTTCAGCCAAACTAGACAAACCGGGTGTGCATTGTTACAACAATGCAGACAAATCATGCACTTTTTTCAATTTTTACTATTAGTTCACCCTCTCCCTATATATATATATTTATATATTTATTTATTTATGTGTATATATATATATCTTGTTCAAATTTTCAATCGTTAATGAAATACTTCCATTCATCCATTCAAAATAGGAATTGACTTGAAAATTTTTCTTTTATATTACTTGTTTAAAAATGACATGGTGCCTTATGCTGCGAAAGAAATAAGAATAAACGAATTGTGACTCTTCCCCGCAATTTTTAAACCCTTCCATCTAGTTGAATTGTAATTAATTAATTCTTCACGACAACTAGTCATAATCAATAAGTCCCCCAACACACCATTAATCACGGAGCTGCCTTTTCGTCGAAAAATTACTCCATTAGAAGAATTACTCTCGGAGAGAATTACTGGAATTAACAAGATGGAGGAGAAATTCTCCGAAGCGGGGGCGCACACTTCCAGAAAATCGAAACGACTTCGCGGTAACAAGCTTTTCTCTCAAAATTTCCGGGAAAAATAAACTGGAAAAGGCTTTTAAAAGGGGGTGAGCAGTTTTGCCCTTTCCCGTTTTTCTTTCCCGTGAATAGATAGACAACGTTTAAGGAAGAATATCTATCGATGGGATTATACGAATTTTTGAAAAGACAAAGAATTGCGGATTCTTAGAAAAGTGACGTATAGTCGAATACATAAAAAGTCGCAATAAGTCTTTCCCCATACTAAATTTCTATGAAGAACATAGGTAAAAAATTTGCGAAATACGAAGGAAGAGGGATTTATAGAGCATGGATATATACATAGAGAGAGAGAGGGACAAACGAAACAGAAACTAAATTCTTCGAAGAATTCATATCAAAGATCTTCCGCATTTTTCCATCTTTTTTTCCCCTTTTTCCACTTTATCATTTTTCTTTTCCGAGTCTATGCATGTATACTACATTTTTTTCTATCCTTATTTTTTATTCGTACTGGAAAGAACTAGAGGGAAAAAATCAATTCTTCGGATTCATCCCCGGAAAAAAAAAGGGTAGAGGGGAAAAAATTATGTATTTTATTCCGAAAATTCCATTTTCTGACAAAGTGTGTATGTATGAACGCTCCCGGGGAAGGAGGGGTGGAGGAGGAATAAGATTTACCTCTAAATTGTTTGGCATTGGAATTGTTGGAGCTAGTGAATAACGACATCTGGGGGACAAATGTTAGCCGGGTAAAATATTATGGTCGGTTTGTGTATTAGGTCTCTTTGAAAAAAGAGTGGCGATCATTAATCTTCCCAATTTTTCAGAATGGTTTTGTTTATTCAATTGTTTTGCTAGAAAAGTAAGTATTTCTGTTTGGAATTTATTCCCGGGAAATACAATAGACTAAGCCTAAACATTATTTATTTTAATTTTAAAAATGTGCTTTTAATTTAATTTAAATAAAATGATATACCATTATAGCTATACGTTGAAGTGTTGGGGATTGTCCAAATAATTGGCATAGGGGTGGTTGGAATCCTCTTTCGTAAGCGCTGATATTTGGCTTGGGTTGTGAATTCGAATCCTGGTATTATGAAAACCAGTGGCGTAACGTACACCCCCGCATTGTGGGGAGGGCAGGGACTCTAGGGCATCCAAAGCTTGACTGATGCAAAGTACGTTTTTGGACTTGAAGCCCTGATTTTGCAGCGGGGCCCTAGTATTCTCCGTTACGCCACTGATCAAAATTAAGGATTAATGGAGGCTGTGCTGTATGCTAAATGAGACTAGGCTTCAAAATACTAACGTAGCGTGGTATGGAAGTGTTAAACGATTGGTTAAAAAATCGATCTTTGCCATTAATCCTAGTGTGATCTCATTGGAGTAACGAAAATACTACGGTCCCCCTGCAAAGTCAGGTTTGGGGCCTTCAGCCGGAATACGTACTTGGCGTCAGTAAGGCTTTGGTTCCCCTAGAACCCTTCCCGCAATGCAGGGGTGTACGTTTCGCCACTGTGTGACCTTACTTCAAACACAATTGTCATTCAACCCTATAATCCTCTTCGCCTTTCTCTCAATTTGTTGTAGCCGCGGTAGCCTAGTGGCCAAGGCAACGGATTCGTGGCCGTCGTGTCGTGAGTTCGAGCCCAGTGCCGCTGAAGACCCGCCGTGTAGGGGCGCGATGCACGTTAAATCTGTCGATAGCTCAAACGTCCTCCCGTTGGTGTGGTGCTTGTGAGAAGGGGGGGGGGCGGCTAGCTCAGGTATCGTCCTTGTCACTTGACCATGGTTCAAAATTACGAGATCCGTTGCCAAAAGCCCTCGTGTAGTTAAACAGAGCGACGAAAATATTCACTTACTCATTCAATTTGTCAATGCTTAATAGTGGCCGGGGTAGCCTAATGGTTATGGACGTCTGGGCGGCGTATTATGAGTTCGAGCCCTAGTGCCACTGAAGACCCACCATGTAGGGGCTGCGGTTCGTTAAATCTGTCGTGGATTTCCCGTTGGCGTTGTATATTCCTTGATCACTTGACCGAGGTTTAGTATTAGGAGGTAACCACGGTAACCAAGTGGTCAAGGTATCGGTTCATGGCTAGCGTGTCATGAGTTCGAGCCCAGTACCACTGAAGACCCGCCGTGTAGGGGTGCGATGCACATTAAATCTGTCGAGAGCTCAAACGTCCTCCCGTTGGTGTGATGTGGTAGTTAGGAGAGGGAGGTGCCACAGTTCAGGTGTCGTCCTCGTCACTTGACCATGGTTCAAAATTACGCGGTCCGTCGCCAAAAGCCCTCGTGTAGCTGAGCAGAGCGACGTAAATATTCACTCACTTACTCACCCTCAATGGAGGATAAATGAAATGGGGCTATTATTTAATTTCAATTATTCAAATAATATGTAATATAAAAAAGTCAGTTTTCCAAGTATGCTGTGGTATCGGACTTTGATAATTGATATTCGAGATAATTTATCAATGAAAATAAAAATACTCGTACTTTTAATTTTTATAGGACCGCAGTTGATTGTAAACTTTTGGTCGACTTTACTTGAGTCGAATCCCAATCCTTGTTTCAGTTTGGAGAAGGGAATGCCAGCTGTGAGGTATTGTTCTCGTCACTTGGACCGTGGCTCAGAATGACAAGTTCCTTCGCCAGTAGCTATGGTTTTTCTTCACAGTGCAACGGAAATTAAAATCAAATTAAATTAAAACAATCCTTGTTTTAACATAAAATGGTGTCTAAAAATAATCCGGTTGAGATTCAAAAGGTCCCATGTGGTGTGGCGTGGAATTTAGAAGAGTGGTAAAGTAATGACCATGACACCAATTAGTAGCAGGGCATATATTTCTAAAAATCAATTTCTAGAAGGTCATTAAATCGTTTGGTAGACAACGTCATCTATTTATCAAGGCGCGAATGTGACGACAGAAGTGTCGTCCTCGTTACTTGACATCGGCTTAGATTTTTGTAGATCCAGAATATTAATTCAAAACCAAATTGAGCAATAATTTTTTTGTTTCTTTGCAGTAATATTTGTTTTGTGAGATAAGATCAGAATTTCACGGAGTTCGGTGACTGATTTTGAATTTATTATTGTTTAATTAAAGTTGTACTAAAACATCATAATAGGGACGGATTACGTTGCTCTTCAATTATAGTGTAGAATATATTCGAAAAATAATTCATGCCTACAAACCAAATTAAATATAAAAAAAAGAGCAGGAACAGTAGGAAAATATTTAACTATCCATTTATAATTTTCGCAACAAAAATGCTTTCAGTAAGATAACAATTATATAACAATAAAAATTATGTAATAAAATAAAAAAATAATAAAAGGGAACTTTTTATACCACCCCTCTGAAAGAAAAAAAAGTCGAAATTGAAAATTGGTGCTCATAATTCATTTAGTAAAGCTGAAAATAAAGTTGACTTCAATATCATCAAATCTGAGATAGTAATAGATGATTAAATTTCCATTAGGAATGAAGGGGGCAGCTAAAAATTATTTTAAGTTAAGGGTACTCATTAAAATGTAAATAATTTAAAATTCTGGAGCAGGCTAAAAGAAATTGCATTTTATTTAAAGGTCATGTTTGAATCTCTGCGATTCTGAATTTCAATTTTTTTTTTAATGTTTTGAACGTTTTAAAGTTATTTAATAATTTAGCGATTTGGTTGTCATGGATACGATGTTTGGTTTTTATTGTGTTTGAAGATATGTGAGTTTTTTCAGTCAGTTTTATATGGTATTTAAATAAATAACTATTTAAAGTAGGTTTTTTTTACTATGAAGAATGGTCTGTGCAGAAAAAAAATTATGGGAAAATACTGATATTCTGGATCCAATGTTTAAATTTTTTAAATAAATTACGCACGTGATGCTTTTCTTGTATGTAGCAAAAATATTTTATGACGAATTTTTTTTATGAACAAAATGAAAAAGAAATAAAAATTTCCTCCTTCCTTGAGAATAAAAGAAACTTTAAAAATATAGTGAAAAAAGATGTTTTATCACTTTCATGACAGTTATTTCTTTGTATAACCGTTACCGTTACTTGATACTTTTTTTGGTTTTTTCCCCTTAATGATTGATGATGTTATGCGGGATAAGGAGGCGACAAAGATTATTCAATTCCAACTTTTGCCATTAAAAGAAAATTGAGGGCAATGTTATAAAAATAAACCACAATAAAAAACAAATTTGTCAACATAGTTTTAATAGATTTGTAAATTAATTTTTACAAAATTATTCACTTACATAAGAATTCATTATTTTTTTCCTTTCATTTTTGGATTGAGAGGAATTTTTTTTAAAAGCTCAATTTACCGGGAAATGCAATGCGGTCAACACACACAGCGTTGTATCTATCATGTACTGATGTCATTAAAAACCCGCCATGTACAGGAACTGATGCACGTTAAGTTTACAGTCGTCACATCGATGTGTGGAAGTTTGGAGAGTGGAGTACAAGCTCTGGTGTTGTACTCGTCGCATGACCCTGGTTCAAAATTAAGAGGTTCTTTACCAATAGAGCCCTGGTGTAGCTTCAAAGGGAGACGTCATTAAACAATCAAAAATTTGCAAAAGTAACAAGAAAAACAAAGTACCAGACACAATTTCTTCTGAGATAATCAAATGGAACAATGTGAAACCTACCTCACAATAATTCACAAAGAGACACTGAAGTCCGGTTAAGAGGACAGACTTATAACCGATAAGTAGTAGGTTCAGATCGTGTAATTCCAAAGATTATCGAATAATAGAGTTAAATGTATGTAGAATCTATCGAGCCTCAAAGTCCTCTCTTTCTCGAGTTAAAGAAGTTTGTGGACAGTGGCGTGCTATATATATAACTCAGGTGTCGTTCTCGTCACTTGATCGAGGTTCAAAATTACGAAGTCCACCACCAATAGCCCTCGTGATGCTTTACGATACCCGACGTATATTGACATTAAATTTCCTCGAAAGAAATACCATGCGGATCAATAAATGTTGTTGTTGTTGTTGCCTGAGACAGGTTGGACACGATTGGGGCGACACCGCCTATCACCACCTCCACAATTTAGGCTGCAACACAATTTAGACAATAATAGTTATTGCACACTACATGAAAGTGGACCTCATCTTGACGTGATGTACAAATAGGGTGGGGGTGGTAAAGTTTTAGATGTACTTTCATTACGCAAAATAACCAAAGTTCTGTATGAAATACCAAAATACCAAAGGTCTGTATCAAATGTATGTTCAAGGTTAAATCATGCTAGATGAATATCTAAACCATAGGTTTCAAATCTTTTTGAATTGGTACCCTCTTTTCTAGTGAATATTTCGATACCGCCCCCTTCCCACTCCAGAGAAATAAGAGCGTACATAATGCAGGGTAAAAACACGAATTAATTTTTTTTTAAATATTCTATTACTAATAGAATATATATTTTTGTAATTTAGTTTTTTTCTAAAACCCCCAATTTTTCTTACTTTCAAATCTGAAATAACTATTACCACGAATATACAATTTTAAATACATACAATCAACATCAGGCAGTCAGTATTAAACTTTTTTAGTCTTTTTTAGACTATATTTGGTTAATCTGTGCCCATGTCCCTCCATACCATCTCAAAACCCCCTAACTTATTCTGGGTCTTTTATTAACCCCCTCCCCTGAAAGCCTCAAATGCCCACAAGGGGGTGTTATCACCCACGTTGAGAACCTATGATCTTAACTATTGGCGATATAGTCGTAATTTTGAATGAGAAAAATGACTTCATACCTTCCTTTTCTATCTACCACACCACACCACTGGGAGGATTTTGAGTCTAGTTTAATTTCATTCGCCACCGCTATCATTATTCCCTATTTGGGGTCTTTATCGGTATCGGGATTCGAACACGCAACCCGACTTGAATTTCGTCGGCCACGAAATTTCAGCCTTGATTACTCGACTACTGCTGCCGCCTCTCGCAGCTTAATAGAACGACATCCATTCTTGCAGCATCACTCAAGCCTTTTTTTTTTCAAAATTTTAATTATTTAGAAAAGAAAACCTTGGTTTCAACCAAGGTTTGTTTTATAATCTACTCCATATCCTACCCGAAAGAAGCTTTGAAAAAGGCTTGACTTTTTCGTAAGTTTCGTTACGTAAGTGGCAACGTACGGTGCAAGTGAACTCGGTGTGGCGAAACTCAAGGACGCCGAACGCTTTCTCCTTGCAGGCAGGTGACAACAACTCAGTGGCAAATGCTTTCCAGACACCAGATGTTTTCGAACTCTAGTGGGAGTTTTACATCAACTTTCTCTCTCGTCTACTACTTTCTTTTCTTTTCTTTTTTGAATAATTCAAACCAACATTATTATTTTATGTCTGTAAAATTATTTTAAAAATCAAATGCGAAATTTTTGAATAAGAGTGATATTTTTAGATTTTCTTTCGTTTTTGTGATCTACTTGGTGGCTACGGTAGCCTAGTGGTCATGGTCACTATCTCGTGGCCGGAGGGGGGGGGGGGGTATGAGTGCGAACCTTGGAGCCATTGATAACCGTCGTGTAAAGGCAGTCGGATCAAATTCCTCCCGTTGGCATTTGTGTGGTAGTTTGTAGAAAGGGGTGCTAGTTCAAGTATTGTCCTCGTTACTTGATCGGGATTCAAAATTATGAGGCCCGTTGTCAATATCCTTCGTGTTGCTTTAAGTGCGAAATTAAGAAATCACTCATTTGAGTACTTCTTTTATTCATACAACCACTTTAACCATGTGTTCTCGTGGGAAGTATTTTTTCTGTCAAGCCGTAGGTTCGTGTGTCTCGGTGAAACTGCAGATCTACTGTGTAGGGAGATTGGTTATGCTAAAACTTTTCTAAAATTTCTTATGGGGGCTAAGGATTGGTGTTTTAACCATTGCAAACCTATTACATTACCCGAAAGCTGGTATCTCTTTTTATTACGGGCACCCTATAGGTGGAATACCAATCGTTGGTGCCCAGTTTCCTCCCCAGAGGGAGGCACCTGAGCTCTCACGATGCGAAATTGTACTAGAATTTAATTTTGCCGAGAGCATCCAACAGGCACTCTAGGGATCTTTAATATGCCGTATAATCGAATGACAGGGACGCTGCCGGTTTTCTGCATCAAGAAAATCCGCCGATTTGGTCCCGCAATCTTGAGTATACAAGGCCAGAGGCAAACCAACTATACCACCCAGTCGGCACGTTAAATCGACCAAGGTTCAAAATCCGCATGCTGGCGTGTCATGGAAGCTTCGAAAGTGGACTTCGCTGCTCATTTCCTAGCGCCTTCTCCATGGTCCAAAATTACAATTCTTTTTTTATTAATGTCATATTCTAAAGGGGCGGTTCTTAAACTGGGGTCCATGGAGTCTCTCATGTAACGCTCCCTCTTTTACAGACTCTGAAAGACCTCGTGGAAAAACTGAAAGATGTACCATACGAGACTGTTGTTGTCGTGTCCTTCCCGAAGGGAAGGACAGAAAGTTGCCAGAGCCTTAGACAGGTTGGACTTCTACACGATAGATGGCGACACCACCTATCTCCATCTGCACAATTTAGGCAAGGAACTGGAGGGAGGGAAATATTCTCCAGCCCTCTGCCCCCGTAGTTTCTGCGGCGACCGCCCACAAGACTTTCGTCCCACTGATTTAACGAGCACGTGCTCCGTACGTACTTGAAGGGTATTTGGTGGCTTCGGGCATCGAACCCTGGACCTCTGGTCTGGAGTCCGATGCTCTAACCACTGGGCTATCCACTATCCC
The DNA here is from genome assembly GCA_019973975.1 of Trichonephila clavata. Taxonomy (NCBI): domain Eukaryota; kingdom Metazoa; phylum Arthropoda; class Arachnida; order Araneae; family Nephilidae; genus Trichonephila; species Trichonephila clavata. The sequence continues at coordinate 27,992 of BMAO01021960.1, forward strand.
ATCCTAGGCCACTAAGCCACCCTATACTAGATCACTCAATTGCCTTCAATGAAAAAACTCTACTAGAACTTGTATTTTGATCAAGAATATTAAGTCGGGAAGGGTTGTTTTTTTCAAGATCTTGGGGGGGGGGGGCGATATCACGCTTTTACATAAAGGGCACGGTGATCGAAAATTTAAGAACCGCTACTCTGAAGCAACGCGAGATGATGGGCATTGTACTTTGAATCTCGGGCAAGTGACGAGATCAGTTGGCACTCTACTCTCTAAACTTCCACATCGCACCAACGTGAAGATTTCAGCCTTCGTCTGATTAAACGTGCATCAGACCCTTCACACGGTGGGTGTTTAGTGTACTTGGACTCGACTGGAAAAACGCCAACCATGACCCATCTGAAGCAGAATCAGGGCTTGATCCATCGTCCTCGAAATATTTACTTTATCCCCTTGTGACTTCGGCTAAATATAATGTTTAAAAGGAATTACCATAATTTATACTCAATATTACTGGATGCATCTTTATATTGAAAGAAAATTAAAATTGAATATTTGAATTTATTACGAAAGGATGATGCAGAAATCCCAGTCTGAACCAAAGTACATACAGTAATTTATAAAACTATATATTAGCGAGAGAGAGAGAGAGCAATGTTCTTTATATATATATAATAAATGGAGTAATTTTGTTAAAACAGAGTTAAACTCGTTTACAAAATGAGTGAAACAACAAAAACAAGCCAGAAGATTCATTTTATATTCATGAGAATAATTTATCTTCTAAATAAATATAGTAAACTTTAATAAAATTGTTCGAGGAAAAAAGTTCTTGTAAAATAAATTCAATATAATATACAATTTTTCATGAATATTTTCAAGAAATAAATAAAATAACAGCGAAATAAATTTTGTTATGAAGAATAAGTACGTATAAGAAAATGAAAACTTCGTTAAAATAATGTTTTCCCAAATATCTTATTCAGTATTCTTTTTACAAAACAAAATGTCCTGTTTACAATTTTTAATAAATTTTAATCTTAATTTTCCTTTTTTGAATGAGAAATATAGTTTCTTTTTTAGCATACAATTAATAAACTAGATAAGGGTTTATTAAATAAATCCTAAACTTTAAAAATCATTTATTTTGCAATATAAAGTACTATTCCATATTATATGATGCTATATGTAAAACGAGAGTAATTTTATTTAGAATAGAAAAATTTAACTTTTTTTTTTAAATGCGTACCTCGATTTCTATATATATTTTTTTTAAATTAAATAATATAAACGTAAAAACACTCTTTCTGTTATCCAATCTCGAATGTGATAACTGATAAATTCATATGTTAAGTTGAAGTGTAGGTGGAGAAAATAGGTTGCTATTTTAGCACGCAATATTTCCTCTTGTAAAATTTTCTAACCAGAATTATATTCCACTTCAAAAAGAACAATGCTGGATGTGTGATGGTATCATTCAACATTATCAAAACAAGCAATTTTTAAATTAAAAACTGAAAAAATAATTCATAATGAAATGGAAATTGTTTTTTTTTTTTAAACATAAAAAAATTGTATTTAGTGAATTTTTTATTTAAAGTACTACATCTATTTCTGAAAAAAAAATTTTTTGACAACCCGTTTAATTTAAATACTTCAAACTTTTTTTTCTAAATAAGTTTAATTCAGCTTTATTTGTATTAAAATTAACAAACATCACCTCGGAATTTTTCTCAGCTGAATAATTATTTCAGTGTTTCATTCCCTAGTTGATTTTATATATTGCAGCTACAGTAGAACATCGTTTATCCGAACGTTTATTAACCGGAGAGTCAAATATCCGAACCAAAGTCCGGATAAGTTTTCGAACAGTGCCATGCTCAACAGTTGTTTCGTGTGAGGCCAAAAGTGACTGTGGAAACCCAAGGTCAGGGATATTTGGGGAATATCAGTTGTGTGATTTGGTAAACAACTGCGCGGAATATTAGTCTCCAAGTATATACGTGAACCTTTGTTGATGTGGAAACCTGAATGGCATGCGATGCAGAGAGACTGAGGATTTCAAATGCTAAATGATGACGAGATTGTGATTTCCGTGTAAGAAGAATCCGACGCTGTCGACGATGAAACGGATGGACAACAACAACAACGAAAGTAGCAAGGGTCCATCAAATGCTGATGCGTTTGCTGCGTTAGAGATAGCTGTAGAGTGGTACGAACAACAATCAGAGTGCTGTCCTACTCAACTACTGCTGCTGAAGAGAATCAGAGACCTTGCAGTGAAAAAACGAAGGTGTACAATGGTGCAGCGGAAAATAAGTAATTATTTTCCACAATAAAGGTAAAATTCCGACATTTTGCACCTATTTTTGCTTTTTCTTCAAGCACGTTTCCCGCATGTTATACTAGACATTTTACAAATCGAAATTTTACAAATATTGAAAATCATCACATGCGGGAAACGTGCTTGAAGAAAAAGCAAAATAGGTGCAATAGTTAGATACTCGATTTTCGGTTATCCTAACAACCGCGTATCCGAACAGTGTTCGTTCCCAATTGATTCGGATAAACGACATTCTACTGTACCGATGAATCTGTATTCAAATTATACTCAAAACTCTTCTTAACAAAAACATATGAACTAACCGAATTACACTATACATCAACCAAGACGTATCCAAATATGTGCAAATGACCTACAAAAAAAAGGGGGGGGGGACGAAACAGAAAAAAAATAAATAAAATACAGATATCATTAAAAATTACTTAATGTGACGTATGTTGGTGTAATACATCATTATCCTTAAAACATCATTATTTATAACGAATTTCGCAAACAATCGACATGAATCGATTTTTCTTGATATATCGGTAACACTCCATCATTTTATTTAAACGTACATAAGGGGAAATCTTAATTATTAATAAACATATCTCTTTTTGAAAGTTTTGAAATTTTACAACGATTTTATACATATATATATACTTCGTACGCACATCACACCTTATTGATTATGCAGGGAAATATTTAATCTGTTAAAATTATGAAATTATACCGATGAAAGCATAAAATTGATCATTAAGCATGAATATTTACTGTAAATGTTATCCAGATTTCTCTTGCACGTGTCAAGGAACGGTGTTTTTGAACGTTTTCCTTCAACATATGTCCGCCCGCATTAAGGAAGTGATTGCGCGTAATTACTGGTTTGAAGAGCCTCGCGGACATCTATAGAATCTACGATTGTTATATATCTTGAGATACCCTCATCATTACATAGGAAAAGATTTTTTTTTAGTATGTCTCTGGAAAAAACTTAAGAGACAAATTTGGTAAAATTTCCAAACTGGCACTCTTGTGCTGAATGTGTAAGATATAAAATTATATAAAAAAATTATTTTTACGAGGGCTGCTTTTTAAGTAAAGTCCGTTTTTTTTTTTTTTAAAAATAACAACAATATTTTGTTTCAAAAAACTTTTATTTTAGGAATGTACATACTTTTGCCTATTTCTCTACATAGTTGCCGTGTTTTTTATGCACTTTTCATACCTTAGAACTAAGTTTTAAAAATCCTCTTCAAAGAAGTCTGCTGATTGGTCGGACAGCCAAGAGTTCACGGCCGCTTTCACTTCTTCGTTGTCACTGAAGCGCTTCCCACCAAGACTGTGTTTGAGGTTCCGGGAAAGGTAGAAATCGTTAGAGGAGCAGGGTCGGGGCTGTATGGTGCAGGGTCCAAAACTTCCCTGCCAAAAGATTCGATTACCTCCCGAATCGTTCGAGAAGTGTGAGGCCTTGCGTTATCGTGGAGGAGCAAAACACCTTTTGACGGCCTGCTACGCCGTTAAGAAGTGAAAGCGGCCGTGAACTCTTGGCTGTCTGACCAGGCGACAGACTTCTTTGAAGAGGATTTTCAAAACTTAGTTCTAAGGTATGATAAGTGCATTAATAAACTCGGCAACTATGTAGAAAAATGGGCAAAAGTGTGTACAATCCTAAAATAAAGGTTTTTTAAAACAAAATATTGTTGTTAATTTTTAAAAAAACAAACGGACCTTACTTAAAAAACAGCCCTCGTAAACAATATTAATAACCTTGTAGTGTAATCTGCCCACCTATTTTTGAATGAAGTACAGTCAGCTTTCGCTAATTCAAAGCTTCGATAATACGAACCTCTCGATAATTCGAAGTATATGCTCAATCCCTTGAAAAACTCTTGGTATTTCGAACTAAAACAATACGTTTTGGTACACTCAATATTTCGAAGTAAAATCTGTGGCTGGTCAAACTACAACACGCGATAATTCAAAGTTATCTTATAAAACTCTCGACAATTCAAGCACTCACTATCAAGTAGAGTCCTGTAGCAAACAGGTTGGAACTTGCATGTTTTGTGTTGTATTGTCTCTGCTTGTCTCCCCTGTAACATACCCCTTTAATGACCATCAGAATTGACTCCAATAACTCTGACAGAAGCCAAAGTGTCACTAAACAAACTACGCAACTTTTCCCTTCAAAATCTTGTTGGTGCGAATATTTTTCAATCTTGATTTATTCTAGAAAAATCTATTGACAAAGTTAGATGGCATGCCATAAAACAAAAAAAGATAACAGATTTTTTTCAAAAAAAGATTAATTATGTACAGTATTCATTATTTTACTTGTTGCTTTTTTAATACATAAATGTATTAACTTCCGTGTAATATTTATACTGTATAATGTGTGTGTGTATATATATATATATACATTCTTTTTAAAAATACTTTAAAATAATTTTATAATTTTGTACAATTGTTGTTTTATTACATAGTTTCAAATTTAAATGTGTTAAAAAGAACTTTTTCTTTGTGTATTTGGGGAATTTTTTTCTACTCTCTTGATAATTTGAATTCTTGATCATTGGAAGTTTTTTATTGGTCCCTCCAACTTCGAATAATCAAGAGTCGACTATAGTTTCGAAATGAACAGTTTTCTTTTAACTAAACAGTATTTATTGAATATATATTCTTCTTGGAAATGTAATTACTGAAGCAATTTTTTATAAATGGAGAGATCAATAGGTTATTAAAATATGCTTTCATTTGATGGATTCATTATCAACGTCCCATTTCGATGGTACTTGAGATCTACTGGCAACGGTTCTCGTAAATTTCAACCACAAGGACGATACCTGAGCTAACAATCCCCTTTCCCACACCACGCCAATATGAAAATTTTGAATCTCGACAAACCCTGTAAGCGGGAGGGTAGGCTTACGTAACACTAAAAGACGGTTCGGTGGCTTAGAGGTAACGTGTCAACGTCGTAAGCGCAAATTTGCGGGTTCGATCCCGGTTACAATCAATAGATGTTCTGGATGTGAAAATCATATGATTATGTAATATGTAAAAGATCCCTTTAGTATCAATTTGGCTCTGGTACTCTCGGCAAAATTAAAACCATGGCAATAATTAGCCTCCTACGAGAATTTGAATAAATTCACGCGTCAAAAAGTGGCAGCGGCAGCCGCCACCAGAGGGTGCCACCAATGAAACATCTCACACTTGGGAAGTTGCCGTATATTAAAAGGTTTGACTGCCGAAATGCGGCCTATTTTAAAAAAAGTAACATAATAGTTATCAGATATCTATCTATGTATATATACGAGAAAAGCAACTTACTGGCTCATTAATCACTTGTCACGAGATCTTACAGACTCGAAATTGGGCACGCATGTTCCTTTTACTGAGTAGAGATCTGTTGTGAATGGTTTTACAAGAACCGACTTCCAAGAGGACTGCTGAGGTGTTTTTAGCAAAAATTGCCGTTTTTGAACTATTGCACCTACAAACTTAAAATTTGGCAAACGTGTTTCTTTTAGTGAGTAGAATCTGTAAGAACGGGTTTTACGGAATTCGTTAGTCAAGGGGAGGGGTTACAATGGCGTTAGAGAAAAAAAATTTCCATTTTTAAATTATAAGGATCACCAATTTGAAACTTGGCAAACATGTTTCTTCTGTTGAGTAGAAATCCACTAAGAAAGAGTTTCGTTGGAAATCTATTCTCAAGGTGGTTGCGGGGGCTACGGCTATGTTATAGATAATTTGCCGTATTTGAACTATTAGATCTACAGACTGGAAATTTGGCAAACATGTTTCTTCTGTATTAGTAATAGAGATCTGCTGAAGTGGGGTCTTAAGAAATCAACTGCGAAAGGGAATCTACAGGGGTGTAAATGATACCCAAGTTATAACTGTTAGTTGGGTAACTGTTTAGTGTTTATTATAAGACCATTGTACAAATTTAGTCAAGTATATTACCAATAAAATATAATGAGCTGCAACCCGCCATATAATACTAGGAGTTTATTACATTTTTGATCTTGGTATGGGTAAGAAAATATGGAAGAAAAACAGTGCATGTGATAATTTTTTCAAGATTTTCTGGGAATTTTCTATTTTATATTTTTTCTTAGCATAACATCTACTCATTTTTTCATTTTACGAAGTATTTTGTTTCATATTATTTCTCTTTCTCTCTCTTTTTTTCAAAATTTTCTAATCAAATTCAAATGATAGTCTCTACGCAGAAGGGGAATAAAAAACAAAAATACTTGAAGCAGTCTCTTTGAACTACTAAACCAAACAACGAATCGTCATCTCCAAAAAAAAACCGACACTGCGACAAATGACTCATTTTCCGCAATCGAAAACAAACCAGAAACTCATTTAACAGTTTACGGTCGACTAACGCCGGACACACATGCTCTGAGGAAAGTGGCGGTCATGAAGAAAAATTGGAGAAGGACCGGAACTGGAGTCTGGGTGACCCAGAGTCCCACTTTCGGGCGACCTCGACACGCCGAGAAGCGGTCTAGGTGTAACTCTTACGTCACTCTTGCTGTGCGGTTATTTCTTTATTTACTCTCTCAAATGAGAGGAGAAAAACTGATGACTCTTGAGTGTGTGCGCGCATTCCGGACACACAATGGCACCGAAGAAAAGAATGAGAAGATTAGTACGACACTCTTTCAACTCGGGGGAGAGTTTGTAGACTCAGAACTGGATGTAGAACAGAATAAATACATCAAAACTGGATACAGAAAAATACGTTTAACGTGAATACGCTGAAGACGAAATATTGGTTAACGCGAAATAATGCAACGTTTTTGAAAAATGCCTTTTCATGCATTTTTTCTCATAACACGAAACGGAAATCGCTTAACACGAAAATATTTCTTTTCTGGGAATAAATAACTTCATCTGGATTGTACATGTAATAGCGGACGGTTCCTGCTTACATCTGAAACCCCTTGTCTACCCACAGACCCGGCTAGATGTGTGGGAGAAACTGAATAATCAGCAGATATGATTTCAATCTAAATTTATTGTTACCAAAATATCAATCAGACACAATAACAATCTAAGATAAATAATCAAATAGCAGAGCGCGGAGGTGAGATTCTATAACACGGGGACTATACTACGGACCCTCAACTGAATCTAAGACAGCTTAAATATGCTCAATATAAACTACGTCGCACACTAATAAGCTAACTTCTAATTAATTTAAGGCTCGCGATACCTGTACTTCTATGAATCGGATCCTACACTTCAATCTTGCAGGAGATCTTTATCGGGATTTAATCAATGTCGTTGGATCCACTCTCCGTAATCCTGTTCATGGACAAACTCTAAAATCTCTTAATAATTCCACGAGCCTTCAATCTTCAACTAACAAACTAAATCGTCAACTCTTTGCTAACTCCAACTTGCCAACTCCCAAACTCGCGAAAACAGAATTTTTATAATATACTTCATTTGCATAATCATGCTTTCTTACTCGGCGAAAGTTGGTTGAGATAAAATATTTTTCCCCAGAAAAATCCCCAAGGTATAGTCGCGGATAGATCCGTCACATAGTACTGTCTCACTGTATCTTCGACATAATTCGTCGCAGGAAATGATAATAATGTGTGTGCAGCCACAATTACGGCAGACAAAACATTTTGGAGTTTGTTCAAAGCTTAAGAAATATCATTGATGCAGATTCCGACGACGTAAATGAAATAACTAATGCAGCTCCTATTCATACGTCATCCTGAATGAGGAATATCATGAAAAGTATGCGCAGTTGCTTAGACGGACATTCTAATGGTGAAATGAACAACAAAATGTAACAATTTGACGCTGAAAGAAGACAATGCAAAGAAAAATATCAGATTATTTTCCAAAAACTCAATAAATGTTTTGTTTTCCAAAAAAAAAAAAAAAAAAATGGAAACTTTTGTAATAAATTTCATCAAGTTCTTGTGAATGTCTTTGTTTCATTGATTTTTACTAAATGTATGCATATATACATATCTACATAAAAAAATAAACTCTAATAAACTTCATTTTGTTGATATAGGGGTTTTTTTTGCGATATCCTTTAACACGAAATTCTTTTGGAAAAATATTCCAGTTCCTTCAGTTTCCTATTAAGCAATTTGCACTGTATTTTAAAAATGAAGACAAAGAGAGAGAGAGAGAGAGAGAGAGAAACTTATGCAAATTGGGGGGGGGAGATGTAAATATTTTTTTATGAATGTTATAAAACCTGAATATATATATATATATATACACTATTTGTTTTTATTTGAAGTATGTCCTAGTAAAATTATACGAACCCTCTTAACGATGGCTCTCATTATTTTCATTTCTTTGCTTTGGCTGGGTTGGTGTGATGTGGAAGTGAGGAGGATGGGATAGCGGTCCTCGAATGTAATGATGGTCACTTTGACCGTAGTTAAAAATGACATGATTTGTTGTTAATAAGGGTCGAATTGTTTTTAATACATCTGTAACAAAGCAGCTAATGGATTATTAGATTTTGAGCAAGTCAACTACTATGTTAGATGAAAATGATAGCAATTCGAATGTCCCCGTCATTTGGCGCTTTGTTTAAATTGCAAAGCCGCATTGTGAAAAGTAAATTATGTACATTTAATGAGACATTATTTTAAATACAGTAAGTAGAACGTCGTTTATCCGAATCATTTGGGACCGGACACCGGTCGGATACGCGATTGTTCGGATAACCGAAAACCGAACGCGATAGATGCAGTATGTGATACTGGACACTATACAAATATTGAAAGTCATCACATGCGGGAAACGTGCTTGAAGGAAAAGCAAAATAGATGCAATAAGTCGCAATTTTACATTGATTGTGGAAAATAATCACTTATTTTTCGCTGTACCATTGTACACCTTCGTTTTTTCACTGCACGGTCTTTGGTTCTTTTGAACAGCAGTCGTTGAATAGGACAGCACTCTGATTGTTGTTCGTACCACTCCATACCTGTCTCTAACGCAGAAAAACGAGTCAGCACTTGATGGACCCTTGCTACTTTCGTTGTTGTTGTTGTCCTCGCCTTCATCCGTTTCATCATCGACAGGGTCGGATTCTTCTTGCACGGAAGTCACAATATCGTCATTATTTAGCATTTGAAATCTATAGTCTTCTGCATTGCATGCCATCCAGGTTTCTACATCAACAAAACTCAACAAGAGCACGTATACACCCCTCACTTGGAAACAAACTGACTCAATATTCCGCGCAGATGTTTACCAAATCACACACAGCTGAAATCCCCCAAATATCCCTCCCCTTGGGGTTTCCCGTCACTTTTGGCCTCACATGAAACAACTGTTGAGCATTGCACTGTTCGAAAAAGTATCCGGACTTTGGTTCGGATATTTGACGCTCCTGATAACAAATGTTCGGATGTACGACGTTCTACTGTATAATGAAATTTTTCCAGTAATTTTTTCAGGGCTTCGAACCAAAATGAACTGAAAACCCAAAACCGGAAAAAACCGCTATTTGGGTTGGAACCAAAACCGGAACTAAACCGGAAAAAAATATCAGTTTATTCCCGATTCGATGTATCTTCAGTCTTTTTGTTACTGTAACAACTTATTAATATTTTCTAAATTAACATCAACCATATAATTATCATCATTACATGTACATCGCTCCTCGATTTCCTGTTTTGATGTTCAATAGTACTTTTCTGTTTCAGTTTCGTATGAAACTACTTGTTGAAGGGAGATTAATTCTGCTGAAAGCACTAGATGATTTTTTAAAGAAAATTATCAGCCTGAGTTATATTTTTCACATCTTGCATGCGATCGTCCACGGATGTTTGTATAGATATACAAACCAGAATCATGAACCTAGTTGTTAAAATGCGATTTTGATTGTGGATAACAATGCCAATGCTCGCCGTTCTCTGCTCATCGTTCGTATCGTACGTGCTGGTTCAATTCACATAGCGTACCAATTAAAAAAAAAAGAATAAAATTTTCTAAATTTTGATTGAATTACATTTTTTGTTTATGATAGAATTATATTTTTAGGGCAATAAAAATACACATAAAATGAAATCATTCATTCGCAGCTGAACCGAAAACCGTTATTTTGGGCGGAACTGTACCGATGTTTTTTTTAGTTGTACCGGAACGGAAAAAAATTACGGTTCAAAGTCCTGATTTTTTTTACTTTATTTCATTTAAGGTATCTGACTGGCTGCGACAATTTTTTTTTTAAAAATGGAGATATGTGGATTTTTTTTGTTGCTTTTAGATTTTTTTAGTACATTTAAAGAAAAATATGCTAAAATTAAGAAAAGAAAAAGAAACTTATTAGAATTAAAATGGGAAAAATGGGTAAAAATTGACAAAAAAATAACATAAACGCGGTCCATTCTGTACCAAAGGTTTATGAACAAATTTTCAATTCTGATGTGTTGCTATGCTATTCATTGTCGAAACGACCCTCAGGATAAGAGATACTTTCATTTTTCAAAAACTAGAACTTTTTATCTTAGGTACTATATGAAATTGCTTAAAAAAACAGTGATTATATTCACATAAGGGACTGTAAATTTTGTAATAAAACAGTGATTGATAAATCTGAAGTTTAAAACACTTCTACTATATTATACAGAAAATACACACAAAAAATTTCAGTTAATTATTTTCAAAACTTTTTCTGCAATCGCTGTCCCCGTTTGAGCCTTTAAAAAAAACACACATTTCGAGTAAAACGCGTTTTAAAGTATGACATCTTGCTTAAAGTAATGGCATCTGCTTTTACTAAAACACTTGTAGCTTTTGTTCTAGGGAACGGAAAATGATAAACTTGGTATTTTTATAAAGCTAATAAGATGGCCTATAAGATAAAATCATAAAAAAAATTGTCAATTTTTGGCAAAATTCACAATTTTAGGGTAGTCGGATACCTTAAATCTTTATGCACAGCCGGATTTACCCACTTTAAGACCCTAAAAATTTTCTTCTTACCGGGCTATTTTTCGTCTCCCAAGATGTCTGCTGTAGTCTGGTGGTCATGGCAACGAGCTCAGTGTGTCATTTCGAACCTTTATGCCATTAAAGACCCACCGTGTAGAGGTTCTGATACACGTTAAATCTGTCGGGCTCAAAGTCCTCCCTGTGCGTGGTGTGGAAGCTTGGATAGAAGAGCGCCAGCTCAAGTGTCATTCTCATCACTTGATTGAGGTTCAAAATTACGAGGTTCATCGCCAGTAGTACAACATAACACTGCAACGTTAATAAAGACTCACTCATTGCGCCATTTTTTTTGGCAAATGATTGAAACGAGTAATTTTCATGTATAGCATGTGATCGTCGACCTATGTTTCATGACCTGGTGGCAAAACTCGCTGTTTGATGATCATGCGCATTCAGACATCTCAATGAGTAAACTAGAATTTTGAGATCTATTCAGAAATTTGGATTCGAACAAGCTTTGAAGCATTTATGTGACTTTTTACCTTTTTTATAGAACAGGAGTGGCCAACCCGCGGCACGCATGCTACAAAATGGCACATAAAAACAGTGAAAAATTTAAAAATTTGAAAAACTAATTAAATTACAATAGAAAGCTAGAATATAGACAACACTCTTGCCTTATTTTATGCGTTAGCTTTCCAAAGGAAGTGCATTCATGAGATTCTGAAATTTGAGGGAGCGTATTTTAAAATATCTGGAATAAGAACTGCCCAGTGAGTGCTTGCTCCTCAAGAATGAAGATATAGACTTTGAGATTTAGCTTCTCTTACCGATACTATAAGACATTTAAACACTTTAAATTTACGATTACAAAAAAAAAATATTGTTCTTTTCCAACCCTGATTGATCATATACTTCTTTTGCGAACTCACTTTTGCTTTTTTGTATGGATTTTGAAGAAAAAAGAGAAACTGATGCACACTTAAAACAACCTGATTTTGTTAGCATCATCGAGAACTAATCCTAATGTAAAAAATCTACAAATCGAAAAACCACATTAAAAAAGTGTTGACTGTTTAATAATTATTTAAAATTAAAATTTTCTGGTTACTCATTTTTATTGTATACCTAACTTAACTCATTGAAACTGAAAAAAAAAAAATTGAACACTAAAACTTAAGTTTGTACTTTTGTCTTATTTATTATATTATTTTTAATTTCCACTACCAAGACTTCATAAATTATGTGTTATTTGCGTAAAAATTCCATAATAAATAACAGTTTTTCATCTTTTCATATTCTTTTGTTTGTTGGAAAAGTATCAAGTGTAGCACGCAGAGTTTTTTTTTTTATCACATTGAGGCGCTCTTCTCAAAAAGGTTGGCCAGAATAAGGTTGGTTTAGAATAAAAAATCCATTCACACTTTATAAATAAAGGGTTTTTTTTTTCAAGTTTAGTGAATTCGTATTTAAACCTTTTGCTACTTTCACTTTAAAAAGGTTTTAAAAATTTTCGGATTATACAAGGTTCAATGTACGGTATGTACACTTTAGAACTTTTACATCGAACATCAATGCTTTAAGACAAGACATTCTAAGTTGGAAAACTAAACTTTCATAAGACAAATTTAATATATAAAACACGTTTTGTAATATACATGTATGAGATAAAGCAGCAAAATAAAATTATATGTATACAGTCGACTCTCGAAAATTCGAAGTTGGAGGGACCAATGAAAATCTTCGAATTACCAAGAGTTCGAATTATCAAGAGGGTAAGAGAAAAAACTCCCAAAACACACGAAGAGAATTTTTTTCTAACACATTTAAATTTGAAACTATGTAAAAAAACAACAATTGTACAAATGTATAAAATTATTTTAAATTATTTTTGAAAAGTACATATTATACAATATAAATATTATACAGAAGTTAAATGTCCTGTATTAAAAAAATGCATTCTGTACAATCCTACGCATCTCTTCTTCACAATAGCGAACCATCCTTTCTGAGCACATGTGTAGCAAGGCCACGTGTTAAACGAAAGATATGGACGGTTGACAACAGGTGCGGTTGGTCTATCGTCCATTTGAAGAAGGAAAGCAATAAAAGTATATTTCCGCCTGATGAACCGGAAAACACTAAGAAGGGGTAGCAGACAGATGGTCATCAAAGGAGCTACGCTACAGGGAAGACACGCATTACAAAACAACACAAAGCATGTAAGCTCCAACCTGTTTGCTACAGAACTGATGATAGAGAGTGTTCGAATTGTCGAGTGTTTTATAAAATAACTTCAAATTATTGCGTACTGTAGTCTGGCTAGCCACAGATTTTACTTCGAATTGTTGAGTGTACCCAAACGTGTTGTAGTTCGAATTATCAAGAGTTTTTCAAGAGACTAAGCATATACTTCGAATTATCGAGAGGTTCGTATTATCGAATGTTTGAATTATCGAGAGTCCACTGTATATATATATATATAATCAAAATTTCTCTACGTACATATATAGTACATCAGAGAGAGAGGGGCAATAAAATGAATGTATCTTAGCAACCTTTTTAACTTCAAGTCTGGAAAACAAGTAACTATCGATATGTTCTTAATTTAGTTCGAACATTGTTTATAAGGATTTTATCCCATCAGCAGCAAAAACATCAACCCCCGTACCGTAATTAATATCGGTAATCGATAAAACGCCATTTCAGCCGCAATTTCCCAAAGAAAATAACCTCTCTTCCGTTCTTCATCCTCCCACGTGAGTTTGGTTGGACGTTTACAAACAAAATATCTCCGGAGAGAATGCCTACTGTGTACCACCCACTCATTACCACACGCCTCCGACACGGCCTAGTTCCTACTCTTCACCAACTTTCCCCTCGCCAACGCCTACGTGAGATTTTTATTCTCAGCAGATTCTAATGGATGCTTAATAACCGTGGAGATAACCTTTATAATAACAAACGCCATTTAATTTTTCTCTAAAGGAAAGAATTCGTATTGTTATGGAAAATTCATATTGTGGGGATCGAGTAAAGTGGAGGCGTCTGTCTCAATAATAGCAAGATTTCCAATAATTTAAAGGTTATAGTTATTGCAATTATCAAATACAGTCGACTCTCGATAATACGAACCTCTCGATAATTCGAAATATATGCTCAGTCCCTACAAAAACTCTTGATATTTCGAACTAAAACAATGCGTTTGGGTATTCTCAATAATTCGAAATAAAATCCGTGACTGGCCAGACTACAACACGCAATAATTCGAAATTATCTTATAAAACTCTCGACAATTCGAACACTCATAAATCATGTACAGTCCTGTAACAAACAGGTTGGAGCTTATAAGTTTTGTGTTGTATTGTCTACGTGTCTCCCTTGTAACGCAACCCCCCTTTAATAACCATCTGTCTGCTACCCCTTCTTAGTGTTTTTCTGTTCATCAGGCAAAAATACACTTTTATTGCTTTCCTTTTTCAAGTGGATAATAGACCAACCGCACCTGTTGCCAGCTGTCCATATATTTAGTTTAAGACGTGGCATTGCTGCACATGTGCTGAAAAAGGATGCTCCACTATTGTGAAGAAGAGATGCATAGGATTGTGTATGAATATATGTAATTTTTGAAAATTTCTTTTAAATAATTTGATACACATGTACAATTGTCGTTTTATTACATAGTCTCAAACTTAAATGTTAGAAAAAGAATTCTCTTCGAGTATCTTACGAGTTTTTTCCTCCCCTCTTGATAATTCGAAGATTTCCATTGGTCCCTCCAACTTCGAATTATCGAGAGTCGACTGTATATGATTTTAATTTGTGTTGCCCTATGAAGCAACACAAGGGGTTTGGCAACGGACTTCGTAATTTTGAACCATGGGCAAGTGACAAGGACGATACCTCTGAGCCAACACTTCCCCTCTCTCCAAATTTCCACACCTTGCCAAAGGGAGTATTTTGAGCTTCGACAAATTTAACGTCGATCAGTTTCTATGCTCTATATCAGGAGTAGGCAGACTGTTCCAAGGAGCAGGCTCCTTCTATTTTTTTCAAGGAGTTGCGGTCCACCCAATGTCAGTGGCGCACACAAGAGCGAGAGAGAGGTCCACGGGTCCGGTCCCTTCTTCATAACTCTTCATTTTTCTCCGATTCATTATAGTCCCAAATATATAGCAAGTAAAATGTAATTAATTATTTGATATTAGTATTTTTTTTATTTATTAATGTTAATTATTTATTCAGTAATTTATTTTTTGCTGTTTTTTTTTTTGTTCTCGACAATCGACAAAATCAAAAAAATATGTTTGACTGCATATTTAGTGTATTTACGAGAATGATAGAGATCGAACTCTCAACCCCCTTCCCTTTAAAATTCTTGTGTGAGCTACTGCCCAATGTCGAAGGTGTGGTGAGGTAAGGAAAAGGTTATTAGTTTAACTTATAATAATACGTGTACTTACCTACAGAGAACTAAAATAAGAAAAAACACACTTTTAAAACCGCTTTGAAAGCAAAACGCAAGTTACAAACTTAATAATAATAGCCCCAAATATAATTATATCAAATAATGCATTCATTATGAAACAATTCAAAATATATTAAAAAAATAAAACATTTTTATCTCAAGTTAGCATTTTACTGAATATAACAACGAAAACTTAGTCTGCGTACTGTCAGCCAAACTTGAATTTTCCTTATATAATTACTAACTGGTAAAAGTTTTAGGCGGTCACCCCAAAATGTCTTGGCGGTTCACCGGTCGATCGCGATCGAAGTAATGTACGCTCGGCTCTATATGGTCTCTAAGTAGAATCAGAACTGAACACACAGCTCGATCGAAACATCAACGACCGCAAGTTTGATTCCATGGTAAGGGTTTTAATTGGATATTACTTAAGGGATATGACTATATAGAAAATCTTAAGAAAAGTACCGTAAAATCCGGCGTATAGCACGCACCTATACTTTCAAGTTGAATTTTTTTAATTTTTAGGTACATTCGCCGTATAATGCGCACCTCTTTCTTCACGAAGAAACCTGAAATGTACGTATGAAATGCTCTTATGTTTTGAAGTCATTTACTCCAGGTATCACCTCAGGCTTTTGGAAAAATTGCTTCTAGGACTTCAAACTTTTGAGCTCATAAGCTATGTCATTTCTTTTAATTAAACAGTATTTCGACCTATATAGAATATATTTGTTTATGCTATCTATTACGACGCGCATGCGCAGATGGCGCTAGTAGTCCTCTTTGTTTACATTTTGCCAGTATGCATGTAATCAACCCAAGAAGCGGACGTACCTACCGTCGCTCCCCCCCCCAATAAACAAACATTTTTAAGTATACAGTCCACGCTCTCTTTGCTTGAGTAGATAAGTTATACATAGCTCAAAGTCTGCTCATAAACTGTTCAATATACATTTATAGAACTACCACACCTTTTGTGGTCATAGTTAAAGCTATCATACCCAACTATCCCTTTTTCATTTGTAAAGCTATCATTTTTATACCCGGTGTATAACACGTACCCGTAAATTTCGATCTTATTTTTTGTGTTAAAAGTGCGCGTTATACGCTGGATTTTATGGTAGGTAGAATTAAACTCCTTCCGAAAGGTCTATCCATTCGGTGTTGCTTCCAAGCGCGACAATCCAACCCTTATCATTAACCCAACCCCTATGAATTGTATAGAGAATTTTTGTCGCAGTAAAAGTACAAATCCCCCTTAAAACAATTTTTATTGGAAGCGGGACTCGAACTTGCGATACTATGTGAGCAACATCGACTCTAAGCTCGAGACTATGACATTGTAAGCCAAATGCAGTAATGTTTTCCATCATTAAGCAAAATACATTTATGCTTACATCAATAATGTTGATAATTTTTCGCAGATAACTTTGAGTCTCTCTCTATAAATCGAAAATTCCCTATATGATTGCAATCGACTGTTTTCTCTCCTTTATATGTATGCTTAAAAGCTTGTTTTTCCGATACAGATTTGTATTTGCGGTGGATATTAATTTACTGAATCTACAAAAATAATTTTCCAACAGAAATTCATCATCTATATATATAAAATGGATGTTTGTATATATGAAATCACTTCACTCTAACACCGGTCGACCGATCACTATGAAAATTGGCATGTATATGTATTTTTTTGCGAAGAAAATTTTTGTGCTATCCTCTTTGTTGTTGCTCCCCACCAGGTGACGCTACAGTATATCAACTTCTGCACTGTTCAATCAATCGCCAAGTTACCAACGTGGTCGCCAAAAAGGATGTCAACTTGGCTCTATCACCAACATTTCACTACGTTTCCATTGAATCGCCTTTATAATGTAAGGATCGGCGTTCCTTGCGAATATTATATTTTAACATAAAATAAATACAACACAAAATAATATTAACGTATTACGCATCCAGGTATAAATTATTTACACTATTTTAAGGCGTTCATTACACAAAATTTTTAAGAATGAGTTACTTTTGCTGAGCAGAGATTTGCTTAGGAAGGTGTTTTCAAGAATCGACCCACAAGAAAGCTACGGGGCGTTATAAACAATAAAAAAATCCTTTTTATCAGCTACTAGACCTTCAGACTTTAAATTTAACACATATAG
Source organism: Trichonephila clavata (assembly GCA_019973975.1). Lineage (NCBI taxonomy): Eukaryota > Metazoa > Arthropoda > Arachnida > Araneae > Nephilidae > Trichonephila > Trichonephila clavata. The sequence goes on from BMAO01021960.1 coordinate 45,888, forward strand.
TTTTTGGTTCAGCTGAGGTATGCAAAAAGCTTTTTTTGTGTGTAATTTGCAATTCACGTAAAATTAACTGATTCAAGACTTATTTATCCTTCAATCTGTATTATTTAATTTTTCAATTCACCCGTGCGAAAGCGATGCACGTCAAATGTGTCGAGAGCTCAAACGTCCTCCCGTTGGTGTGGTGTGGTAGTTAGGAGAGGGGGTGCCAGCTCAGGTGTCGTCCGTGACACTTGACCATGGTTCAAAATTACGCGGACCGTCCCCAAAAGCCCTCGTGCAGCTGAACAGTGGGACGTTAATATTCACTCACTCACTCACCCGTGCGAATAACGGGTATATCGAACTTTGATCAAGAGACGAGAACGTCATTTTAGTTCTGCGCATTACCTAACTTTCTAAACATCCGTATTACACAAAACCAGAATTTAGTGGCTCAATGAAATTAAAAAGTGGGGAAGCTTCCATATTTTTTCCATACGGTCCATAGTGGAATCAGGATTGGAAGACCTATCAGGCCATAAAAACAGTGTCTTTGTTTCCAGGTGAATCCCTTATGGAAAAAAAAGTGAAAAATATAAATAGAATCTGATTTTCTTCCATAATTACGTAACGATAAAAACACATCCATCATAACACAATGTATTTTTAATTCTTTCTTTATCTTTGATATTTCTAAGCGAAAAATAATTGACTTACACCGTTGTAGATTATACCTGTTGCATCTAATTTTTTTTTTCAATAAATAGTCATGACCTTTTGTATCCTCTGTCGTAATTTTCCGCTTGTAAAAATTGTTTTCTTTCAAGTTCTGTTTAACGTATGATATAAAAACAAATAAAAGAAAGAGAATAAAAGGTAAAAGATATTGGTTATATTTTTGCGCCAAGTTTTTAACTGAATAACTTCCAATATCGATTTTCGTATAGGAAGATAAGAATGTTTTTGTTTTTTTTCCTTTTGTACATTTCGTCGGATGAAGCAAGCTTGATAAGTCGATCTATGAGTAGTACAAAATAATTTCCTTATCTGAAATGCCAGTTTTTTTTGAAAAATAAATAAATAAAACATGCATTTATTATTTTTTATGCTAGCTAATTTTTTTCTATCAGGGCTAACTATACACAAAAATTTGTGTTATTAAAGCTATAAAAAATAACGTGTTTTATAACAAACGGGGTCCTTGAGAATAATGGAATAATGAGTTAATTATTTTTAATGCTGTTTTTTATGGTTACAGTAGAGCGTCGCTTATCCGAACGTTTACTATCCTGGAGCGTCAAATATCCGAACCGAAGTCCGGATACGTTTTCGAACAGTGCAACACTAAACAATTGTTTCGCGTGAGGCCAAAAGTGACGGGAAAATCTAAGGTTAGGGATATTTGGGGAATTTCAATTGTCTGATTTGGTAAACATCTGCGCGGAATATTAGGTCAGTTTGTTTCCAAGTAAAGGGGTGTATACTTGCTCTTTTGTTGAGTTTTGTTGATGTAGAAACCTGGATGGCATGCGATACAGAAGACTGGGATTTCAAATGCTAAATGATATCGAGATTGGGACTTCCGTGCAAGAAAAATCCAACCCTGTCGACGATGAAACGGATGAAGACGAGGACAACAACAACAACGAAAGTAGCAAGGGTCCATCAAATGCTGACGCGTTTCTGCGTTAGAGACAGCTATGGAGTGGTACGAACAACAATCAGAGTGCTGTCCTACTCAACTATTGCTGCCCAAGAGAATCAGAGACCGTGCAGCGAAAAAACGAAGGTGTACAATGGTACAGCGAAAAATAAGTGATTATTTTCCACTATAAAGGTTGTGCGACATTTTGCACCTATTTTGCTTTTTCTTCAAGCACGTTTCCCGTATATGATGATTTTCAATATTCGTATGGTGTCTGGTTTCATATACTGCATGGATCGCATTCGGTTTTTCGGTAATCCGAACAATCGTGTATCCGAACGGTGTCCTGTCCCAATGGATTCGGATAAACGACGTTCTACTGTAATAAAAATGATGAAGGTATTATTTTGTGAACCGCGCGTGTAGAACAATAATGAAATGGGAAGATATTCTTGATCACTCATCATTTTCGTAAAATTTCTTTGTTATATAAACATAATATATAAAAAATTTTAAGCAACTATTTCAAACCACTGTGTATTAAAAAATATTTTAAATCATTGCCTTGATTATTATTTGCATGACGATTGTAAAAAATTATTTTTTTGTTGCCAACAGGGTTTTTTCCCTCTCTATAATCTTTTCTCTCTCTTTTTTTTTTAACTAATTGATATTTCCTAAGACTTGTTCAATCTTTCTTTTAATCAGTCAGGTACGTTACATATTTGCGTCAAAGCGATTAAATCTGGTAAAAAAGTTATTTTATTTTTTTCACCTACAAAATAATTAATTTTACAATTTTTTTTTTCGTGACTAAATTAGTTTTAGATTTATAATCATGCTTTAAAAAATATATTCGCTTAAATCCTTTTTTTTTTCACTGTTGAAAGTCAAACTATAATTAGGCTTTGAGTGGGAAAAAGACGCAGTGTTTTTGTAAATAATTCTTTCGAAAAAGTAAATACTAGTACAAATTTCAAGTTTCACTGTCGTCATAATCTTATCGTGATTATCTTAATTTTTTTAAAACTCGATTTCGACTTCTCCTGAAGATTAATCGAGAAAAAGAAGGGGAGGGGGGTAACGGTAGTTTCTTTTTAGCGCGTTTTTCACGTAGAGGAACAAAAGCGCTATTAGGACGCAAATTTCGTCTTTGTTCCATATTTTGTCGTACCTTTTTCTCAGCCAATAAGCAACCAATTGACCTCGAGTTTTCGGCATTGGGTCGCATTTGGACCCTAGATGAGCCGAATCATATTTAAATTTTCCCATAGTTTTCCCGAATTTTCCTACAAATTTTCCTGAATTTCGCTAGTTTATAACAAAAATTTTTCAAATTTTACCTAGTGCTTTTGTAGCTTCTGTAAAAAAAAAATTTTTTTGTTGCTTTTTTATAGTGCTGATGCAGATTTGTGTCATTATTTCTTTTCAGCTCAATAGTAGTACATTTAGAGGAGTGGTACAGTACAACTACTTTCTGTTAGTAAAAAGTTCATTAGTTGCATTATTGTAAAATACAACATGTGAAAAACGAGCTAAAATTACTTGGCCATGCCAATGATTGATATCTTATTTATTTTTTCATTTTCTATGATTATTTAACAATAAACACAACAATACATTTAATATGATGCATAATGGGTGGAAGATAATCACAGGAATTGTTCGTTAATTGTTTGTCATGTTTATCGAAATGGAAGCTATTTTCCTATAGGACCGAAGGTCTATATACCACATTGACAATGTCCAGACAGTTGTCCGAATACAGATCGTATACAAGGACTGGTCCCCGAGACTCAACGAAAGCCTTACTGGGCATGAACTTGCAACCATGAATGCTCTGCTACTGTTGTAGCCTTTGCAATGGTGTAATGTACACACCCACAACCCCCGCATCGCGGGGGAGGCAAAGCTTATGTTATGGTGTTGTTATCTTTTATAAGATACGGCTTGGGGCCCAAAACCTGACTTTGTAGGGGGTTCTAATAATCTCCGTTACGCTACTGATCCTTTCAGTCGGGTAAAGACCGGAAATGTTGAGTTAACCGGAAGCGTTTGGAAACGAACAGTTTATTCAATTTTTAATTGCTTTATATTGTATTTTGTGTGAAGTTAAACTCGTGACAGAATATAATTTTAAAACAAGATATCAATCATTGGCATGGTCAAGTAGTTTTAGCGCGTTTTTCACATGTTGTATTTTACAATAATGCAACTAATGAACTTTTTACTAACAGAAAGTAGTGTGTACTATACTTAAAAAAAAAAATTTTTAATTTTAAATTTAATATGATTGGCTCATCTAGGGCACAAATGCAACCAAATGCCAAAAACCCGAGTCAATCGTTAATTATTGCTGAGAAAAAGTACGACAAAATATAAGGAACGAAGACGAAATTTGCGTCCTAATAGCGCTTTTTTTAAACTACGTGAAAAACGCGCTAAAAGGGTTAAAAAATTTTTAAAGATTCCACAAATTAAAACTTGTGCGTACTGGATAATAATACACATTAGGTCAGGGGTGGGCAGACTTTTTCAGGGTGTGGGCTACTTCTAATTTTTTCAAGGAGTTGCGGTCCACCCAGTGTCAGTGGCGCACACAAAGGGCGGGGAAGGGGTCCACGGGTCTGGACTTTTCCCCATAACCCTTCATTTTTTTCCGATTCATTATAGTTCCATATAAATAGTATGTAAAATGTAATTAAGTATTTGATATTAGTAATTTTTTTATTTATTATTGTTAATTATTTATTTAGTAATTTATTTTTCGCTGTTTTTTGTTCCTGACAATCGTCAAAATCAAAAAAATATGTTTGGCTGCGTATTGATATATGATACACGAGAATGGTAGACCTTCAAAAAACCCTGGACCCTCTTCCCTTTAAAAATTCCTGTGTACGTTACTGTCCAATGTCGTAGGTGTGGAGAGGTAAGGAAAATGTTATTATTATAACTTAATAATAAGTACGGAATATGTACTTATATACCTACAGAACTAAAATAAAAAAAACACTTTTCAAACCGCGTTTAAAGCAAAACGCAAGATGCAAACATAATAATAATAGCCCCAAATATAATTACATATCAAATACTACATTTATTATGAAACAATTCAAAATACATTGCAAAAATAAAACATTTTTATCTAAAGTTAGTTTTTGTTGTTATAGTCAGTAGAAGGTTTAGTCTGCGTGCTGTCAGCCAATCTCGAATTTTCCGTATATAATTACTAACTGGTAAAAGTTTTAGACGCGGTCACCCCAAAATGTCTTGGCGGTCCACTGATCGATCGCGATCGACGTAATGCCCATCCCGGCATTAGGTTCGTCAGCATGATATACAAGTCGTACATTAAGCAATTCATACCAATAAATAAACTTATGAATATATTTAAACCAATACATCCCTGCCTAATAGTGACAAGTCAAATAAAATCGCTCACATATTCGAACAAAACGAACGATTCCGAAAATCGAATTTGTCGGCCCGATCCGTCACTGTCTGGGGGGAGGGAGGGTAGAACGAGAGAGAGAAGAGAGAGAGAATCGGTGGAAAGATGATCGTGCCCACACACAGTCTGCATCATTTGAGGCAGACGACATTGCCATGTGGGTCATTGTTCTCCCAGAGCTAATCTCGCCATTTTCGAATCCGCCCTGCTCTCCAATCGATCGACATTCGGAGAAAGTTCATTTTCGTCCTTTTAAATCGCGATTCGACGCCCCTCTTCGGAACGAATAGACCAGATGAACTGCGTCCGCCCCTCTCGGTGAATTCAATATCCCTCATTAACACGCCCCGGATTCTTTGCGGCCCTGGTTTTATTACCCTCATGCAGGGATATCAATTGGATTGGATTTGATTTGTTTAATTAGCGTTGTATTAGAACAACACAATAGGTTTACTGGAAAACGAACGAGGGGAGGTCTGGGTTACGATCGGAGGATGGTGGCGATAAGTGAATAGTTCTAGAAAGCTTTGTTCTAGGAATTTTCATACCGTATTTAGTGAGTACTAAGTTCCGCGCAACCAAACATGTATTTCAAAGCATTATAAGATTTTGCAATTTGTATCTAAAATAATTTCATGGTTTTATAAATCTGAATTCATTCCCTCTCCCCATTTTTTTTATGTGGCCGTGGTAGCCTACCGGTTATGGTTACGAACTCGTGGCCGGCGTGTCATGAGTTCGAACCCTAGCGCTACCAAAATCGAACGTGTAGAGGGATTGATACACATTAAATCTGTTGAGGTTCAAATTTTTCCGGTTAATATGATGTGGTAGTTTGGAGAAGCGTTCCAGTTCAGGTGTGGTTCTCGTCATTTGAACATTATTCACAAAATTACGAGGTCCACCGCCAACAGCCTCCGTGTTGTTGTATAGTAGGTTGTAACTAAACACCCAGTCACTGCTCGGCACATTAGCGTTCAGCTCACACTCCAAAATTATACACTAAGACAACGGGACTTTATGTTGAGCTTCACATGGTGGCCGCGTTAGCCGATGGTGTAGGTAACGGACTCGTGGTCGGAGTGTTCTGAGTTCAAACCTAGTACCGCTAAAGACCCGCCGTGCAGAGTGGGCCGATGTACGTTAAATATGTCGAGGCTCAATGGCATACACAGGAATTTTTAGGGGGGGGGGTTGAAAGTTCACCATTCTCATATAATGTTCCAATACGACGCCCAACATATTCTTGTGATTTTGCAAATTTAGTAAACACTAAAAGATTAGTTATTGATTAACTAATTAACATTAATTAATAAAATTAATTATTAATAACAAATAATCAATTAAATTTGACGTATTATATACATAGGATTATAATCAATCGGAAAAAAAATCAAGTGCTTGGGGGGGGGACCGGATTCGTTGACTCCCTTTTGTGTGCGCCACTATCGAGGCTCAAACGTCCTCCCATTGGTGTGGTATGGAAGTTAGGAGAGGGTGGTGCCAGCTCTGGTGTCGTCTTTGTCACTTGACCATGGTTCACGAGGTCCGTCGCCAAAAGTCCACGAGTAGTTGAATAGCGCGACGTTAATGTTCTCTCACTCGAGGCTCGCGAGATTGATAAGTCAGTCCCTTAACGCGGCGGGCCTAGGATTCGACAGAAATAATTCTGGTCATAAATTCCCAACCATGACCATTCAATTAAAGCGGTTTTAAGGAGAAAAGTTTCGAAATTGAGAAACCGTACTACCAACTTTTCTACCGTAAAAATGTAATATAGAAGTACTTTTCCTGATTTCCTCTTGAGTTAATCTAATGTAGATATTAAGTTTTCTAGGAAAACCGTTTCTTTCGTGGCCCCCAGTTGACCCCATACACTCTTTATGACTCAGAAAGAGAAGTTGAAAAAAAAAATTATTTAATCCTAGTTCAAAAAAATTCACTATTCCTTTTGGATAACATTCATTTCAGAAATAATTGATTTCGAAGTATACTACAGCATGGTTAAAAACCGCACTAAAACTTAACCTAAGAAAATAATTCTTTTTGAAAAGCGAGGATGAAATTTGATTTAATCTGTGTCTTTGTCCAACAAAACTATTCAAGATAGTATAAATCATCACACCGAGAGAAATTTTCCGGCAGCAGGAAAGGCATCAATTCGATCAATTACTCATTATCTTTCGTTATCTAAGATACGACTTAATTTCTCTTTCTTCCTGAAGCCAGTCTTCTGATATATTCAGTTCCATTTCGATTGCATTTGATTGTGTCACTGAATGCGCTGATAAAAAATTGCGAAAGAAAAAAAGAAAAATCAATCTAGAGCAGCTTTATTCTTTCAATTTTTATATTACTTTATATCTACAAAGTGTATCAGTACTCAGTTTTGCAACCTTTCTATAAACAGGTTAAGAAGAAGAGAAGAAAACAAATTATTATTTTTAGTACAGCAAAATTGCTGGGAAGTCTTTGGTAGGCGTACGCGACAGATGGCGCTAAGTAAGCCGAAGTATCAGGTGACGGTGCATGCGCGCAAGCGATTTTTGTGGCCGCGCTCGCAATGAAGCTTCATTTCTCTAACTGACAAAATGGTAGTAGGATGGAACGTTACACGAACGCTGAGCTCGCTGATATGCATCTAACATACGAGGCCACTGATTGCAATGGACAAGCCACACAGTGGTTGTACGCTGAACGTAACCCCAGGAGGCAAATTCTCAGTCACGCCTTCTTTGTGCGCTTGTATCAGAGACTGTCCGACATAGGATCCTTCGTCGCAAGCACACAGGAACGTGAGCGAAGAGTAAGAACGTTAAAGAACTTGGAGACTGTCCTGGATCTGGTACAGAAAAATCCCGGCACCAGTATGCGGGCTATCGGCAGTCATGCTGGGGTTTCCCATATGACCTTCTGGCGGATCCTGCATACTAACAACATGCACCCCTATCCCTCCGACATGTACCCGTATTGTCCCTTTGTAACTTTGTAATGGATGAGCTATCCCATCTATTAGTGTACGAGAGTTAAAAGGAAAACTAGCCATGGTCAAAACAACACAATTTATTTACTATTCTCAACAACGAGATAAATTCAACATCCCTAGTTAAGAAATGCACCAATTGATAAATATGGGAGCAATAGCGAAGTAGACGAGATAATTGGAGATGTAATTATAAATCGCGCGGATCACTTACACTTAGCACTTACAGGCACCTTCTTATATTTGAAGATAATTTCTAAAGTAATCCAATCCAAACGGACCGAATCCAATTTGACAACTCATTGACCAAATCGTCAAACTTAATATTAATCAAATAATCTACGAAGAGCTCTCGTCTAGCTTTACGTTAATCTTCGCTGCTATCCTTCAGCTTCTAACCTCTCTCTCTCGAACCCGATAGCTGATACTTAAATACATGACATAATTTACTTGGACCGCGTCTTCTTCGGGAGGAAGTTTTCAATTAAAAAATGTTCCCCAAGAGAATTGTTAGGAAAAACGCGGATAGACCCGTTACATCTTTAATGTTCTTTTTTCTTTGTTTTTGCTGTTCTAAGTATAATAAACATGTTTTCTCCTCTTATACGTGTCCTGTCTTTTGCGTCGTCATTATCGCGCCAGGAAAACGTTTACGACCATGCATTCCTACGTAATTTCCCATCGTCAAGATGTATATCTGCCTTGAAAGTTTGTAACCGCTATACTGATGCACTCTGTATTCATAAATACTGGTGTACTTTTTCTAATAAAAATGTACTTTTAATATTCTCGATTTTTTAACTATTGATAGGCTAAAAATGTGTGTGCTCTTGGAAATTTCCTTCTATAAGCAAGTATGAAATTTATGACCCCGATTCACTGGAAAGAAATATCCTCTCTTCCATGGAATTTACTGTCTTTTAGTTAATAAGTGTGACGCTTCCCCGGGATTCCCTAGCGATCTTCGCTCTTTCTCCTTGTCTAACTAAAGCTTATATTTTCTTCTTTACGTCACTTTTTGGTCCATATTATAAATATAAGTTTATTTAAACTTTTTATGTGATACATTTGGTTACTTTCATGTATCAACGATTGTTTAGCGCAGATTGGGGAAATGTGATCCTTATGCAAATAAAACGAGCCAACCAACTTTTTATAAAGCCAAATGGAAATATTTTCTTTCACTCTTTTAGAAAATTTAACTCTGCCGTAATTTTCCAAACGCTGTTTAAACTAATAAAGAGGGGGTGCCAGCTCAGATCGTGGCCGCGGTAGCCAAGTGGTCTAGGCATCGGATCATGGCTGGCATGTTATGAGTTCGATCCCAGTACCACTAAAGATCCGCCGTGTAGGGGAGAGATGCACGTTAAATCTGTCGAGAGCCCAAACGTCCTCCCGTTGGTGTGGTAGTTAGGAGAGGGGGTGCCAGCTCAGGTGTCGTCCGCGTCACTTGACCATGGTTCAAAATTACGCGGACCGTCGCCAAAAGCCCTCGTGTTGCTAAACAGTGCGACGTTAATATTCACTCACTCACTCACGCCAGCTCAGATCTCGTAATCGTCATTTGATCTTAGTTCAGCATTACAAGGTCCGTCGCCAAAGGCCTTCAGAGGGTGACGTGAACAGACGATCGATTTAAAGTATGTATTCAATTCCTACTATTAAGCACTCTCTCTCTCTCTCTCCATATATTTTGTTCAAATTTTCAATCGCTAATAAAATAATTTCTATTTATCCAATCAAGTTCAAATAAATTTTTTAAACTTGTAGTGGATGACACTTGATGTTAATACAGTTTTTTCAAATATTAATTAATTTAACTAATTACCGGTTTTCGACGCCAGCTTATATTTGTCTCTATTGTTGTAACAATGTAACTGTTAAAACAATGACAGAAGTTGGCGTCTAAAACCGGTTTTTCAGCCAAACTGGGTATGCATTGTTACAACAATGCAGACAAATCATGCTCTTCTTTCAATTCTACTATTAGTGAGTGAGTGAATGTTGATGAATGAGAGATGAATGTCAGCAATGTTGATAATACTATAGCATCCATTCTTTTATATTTGACTCTGTTATTTTAATTTTTCATATCTCCTTTTAAATTCTGTTGTCTGGTTATCTCGCAATTACAATTCTTTTCAGTTTTAATTATGGTTATTCATCTCTCTCTTGTAGAGAAATTTTGATTATATATATATATGTATATATAATGTTCAAATTCTCAATCGTTAATAAAATGCTTTTTCTTCATCCATTCAACTGGAACTGACTTAAAATTTTTTTTATATTACTTGGTTTTTTACATATAGTTGATAGCTCTAAAATTCATGTTTATGTAAAGTAATTTAATGTATTAAAGTATATAGCGATTTTTGTTTTATGTGTTCGATTGAATATATATATATATATAGTTAACGAAAAAAATTAAATGACTTAAATTTTTTTATTCCTATTTATTCTACTGTCTGTACTGTAAAATATTTTGTTTTTATTTTTTCTGCACAGATAAAACATTTATTAGTTCACTTTTACTAATAATGTTACGTTCAACGATTTCCTTAACAGCATCTGAATTGTCCGATTTTTAGAACTTTTCTTATGTACTGGATGTTTGAGAGGGAAAAGGCCAGGATGTATATAGTTTTTCTTTCATCTTCATCTTCAAACGCTTTGCCGGAGGTTACATTTAAATTGAAATGCAAATTTTAAGCGACGGTATTTGTGGTAAAAGTATTCGACAAATTTAAATGCAAATTTCTAAATTACCTGACCTCGCCGACATGGCAAGTTATTCGTCGGGGAAATCTGTCACAGATGAGGAAGTTTGCATAAATTATAAATTCTCATTACGCGTTGACGACAACATTATTACCCTTGAAATTTATTCCACACCTTTCTCACATGATACGCATCAGTTACTTCATGTTGAGATTAGTTCCCCTCTCATATTTAAGAAAATATGGAGAGCTGTTGATGCATTTTAATGGCATGTTGGTCATGACAGTAAAATGTCCGTTTTTTGAACGTTCTGGTGGCAGCGGTGAGTGAGTGTATATGTTCGTCGCACTGCTCAGCTAAACGAGGGCATTTGGCGACGGACCTCGTCATTTTGAACCATGGTCAAGTGACGAGGACGACATCTGAGTCGGAATCTCTTCTCCTAACTTTTACAATACGCCAACGTGAAGACTTTGAGCCACGACAGAACGTGACTCAGCCCCTCTGCACGGCGTATCTTCAATGGCACTATGGCTCTAACTAATGCCACGCTGGCCACATGTTCGTGACCATGACCACTCCACTACAGCGGTCACCGTAAACTCTCTCAAAAACCGGAGATTACACCTTTTCATACAAAGTTTATGTATACAAAACCATAACTTTTTCAAAAATAATAAAGCTTAAGCAGTAAAAATATCCCAATCAAGAACTAATCCCAGTTCCCTCTCCTAACTACCACACCAACGGGAGGACGTTTGAGCTCTCGACAGATTTAACGTGCATCGCTCCCCTAAACATCTTTAGAGGTATTGGGCTCAAACTCATGACATGCCTGCCATGATCCGATACCTTGACCACTTGGCTACCGTGGTCACCGGGGGGCTGCGGTAGCGTAGTGGTCAAGGTAATGGACTCGAGGTATGCAGAGTTCGAGCTTAGTACCGCTGAGGAGGCCTATGCACTTTAAATCTATCGAGGCTCAAACGTCCTCCCGTTGGTGTGGTGTGGTAGTTAGAAAAGGGAGGTGCCAGCTGCGGTGTCGTCCTCGTCACTTGACCATGGTTCAAAATTACGAGGTCCATCGCCAAAAGCCCTCGTGTAGCTGAAGAGTGCGATGTTAGTATACTCTCACTCACTCCAAGGTGACCGAAATCATCCAAAAAGGTTTAGAGCTTTGAACTGGCACCCTGGGAAACAACTTTATTGAGCAAGTGACGAGGACGATCCCTAAATTGCCCCACCTCCGTCTCCAAACTTCAACACCACGCCAGCAAACGGATATTGAATCTCCACTGATTCAGTGGGAATCAGATTTTTTACACGGAGTGTCTTCAATGATACTAGGGCTCGAAGGCATGACACGCAAGCCATGAGTTCGTGACCATGACCAATAGACTATTGTGGCCACGATTATTTGATAGCATTGGAATTAGACCTCGGACCTCGTAGTTTTGAACCATGTCAAAGGATCAGAATGATACTTTTCAGCTGAAACCCATTCTTCAAATTTCCTTATCACGCCAACGTGAGTCCTTTTAGAGTAGGCAGATTTAACTTGCTGTTCGGGATGGTCGTCGTACTTTGAATAACGGTCAAATGACGAGGATGTGATCCTAGTTGCTGTCTCCTTTCCGAAATACCACAATTCTGATTCAGATTCAATTTTAACCAAAAGTTATACTCTCGCCAAAACAAAAAGTTTATGCATATAAATATGGGAGTAATAAAGTAATGGTAGTTTCAAGAAGAAATGTTGGGTGTATTAAATTACCTGTAAATGCTAATGATCTAGAACACTGATACTCAATCAACAACCCGCGGGCCGCATGTGGCCCACCATCCTTTTCTGAGTGGCCCGGTCATGGCTTATTGCACTAAGAAATTCTGTTATTTAAGAACAATGTACTAAAAAAATTTTAACACCGAATGCTATCAATCAAGCAATCAAATCTATCAATTTTTCAATCGATATCCGTTTTTTAATTGTAAAATGGGATAATAGCCTTTGTTGCTCCATATCCCACAAAAGACTAACTGTAACTGTTAATTGTAGAATGTAAACAAGGGGCTTTGTCATGGATGAAGGGAAATCGAAACTACCTCATAACTCAGTAAAAAATGCATAGAAGTAAATATTTTTTATGTTTATTTGTCAGAGAGTTGTTGTTTCTAATGCCACATGTCTGACGCAGTCAGATAGAAGCCCATGAAATTCATCATGCCTACCTACCTCTCTTCCCCTTCCACCAACCTCACGAGAGGACTTGCGGCTCGACGGCCATTTAGAGTACCCCCATGCCGAGAATGCACTATACATTTATAAACATACATGCCTTCTCCAGGATTCGAACCCAGGCCCTACGGAATAGTAGTCAGCGTCACTAACCACTATACCGGATGGGCGACTTTGATAGAGAGTTTAAGGTAGTATTAAAATAAAAGCTAAAAATGGAGTTTCATTATTTTGATCAATTTTGCTAGTCTTATAGTGTTTTTTTCTATTATCCTCATGGTGTGTGGCCCGAGTGAAATATTTGTCTTAGGTATCTGGCCCGGCAGGAAAAAAGGTTGAGTACCCCTGTTCTAGGATATCACTTTTATAAAAATAAAAAATAAAAATTGGTATCAGGTGAACATTGAGAAAAATCATTCATGCGGAAGTTTTATTTGTGAGTTTATAAAAAAGAAGTCTCGGAGGAACAATGTTTTTAGAATGTTTTCTTATCTTCGTAGCACTGCGTGACATTTTAAACAATTTTTTTTTTTATAATAACTGGGTATTTTAAAGGGGGAAAATTCTTCAGTGTTTGCTCAAAACATTGAAAAAAAAATAATATAGGAGATAATATCATAGTTGAGAGAAAAGATTTTCAAAATCAACAGATTAAATATCTTAAAATATTAAAGAATATTTTGTGGAAAAAAATAGTTTCAAAAACAGACTATAAGAGTTTTATCTTTCAAAAATTTGCCGGAGTTTTCTTCTTTTTTTCCCCCACTAAAAAGCAGCATTGATTTTGAGTGAATTCATACACTATAGCAAAAAAGAAAAACTATTTTTAAAAAAAAGAATTTTCTCATTTTCAAATTCTGCTAATGAAATAGTTATTTACAAAAAAGAACGTTTCTTTCGTAATCATGACCTTGCCATTTAATGTCCAGACAATAGTTGAGGTAAACAGGAAGATGGGACGAATAAGACATGAGAAAGAAAAAGAGGAAATTCTGATGAAAAAAGAATTCTTTCTACGTGGACAGGTTGCAGAAAATATGCTTTTATATTTATATATAATTTATCATTTTCAAATATGATTTTCATGTGAAACTTTCGTCACATTTTCTAAATAGTACAGATTCAACAAAGCATCGCTCGCAGAAATTTTACCACAGTTAAACATAATTAAAAAGTGATTCTTTAACGTATTTGACACATGCATAGTTTTTTAAAATAAACTTTATTCACAGATTTAAGTCAGCGATTCTTAAAAAAAAAAAAACTAAAAAACCAGAGTTTTTTCGAGAAATAGTCAATTTCATTTTAAGATAGTTATCATAATTAAATGTCCTTTATTCAATACGATAGTTTTTAGCACATTTTCGCATCTGCAAGGATACAAATATTTATAGTACAACAATATTTATACAAATACTATTTAGGGTAATTCATTCACAATAAACCCATTAAATTCTGTATGCCTAACATTTTTAAAATACTTTTATTTTCTGCACACACATTATGGTGGTTACGGTCATGATTACGGCTGAGTGGTTACGGTCATGGATTCGTGAGCAGGATTATTCCTCTTGAATGGGGGAGGGGATCCTTTTAAGATCCATCATGCAGAGGGAACTAATGAGCATTAAATCTATCGAGAGATTAAACGTCCTCTCGTTGGTGTGGTGTGGTAGTTAGGAGAGGCGGTGCCAGCTCAGGTGTCGTCCACGTCACTTGACCATGGTTCAAAATTACGTGGACCGTCCCCAAAAGCCCTCGTGTAGCTGAACAGTGGAACGTTAATATTCACTCACTCACTCCAGCTCAGTTGTTGTCCTCGTCACTTAACTGTAGCTCAAAACTTCGAGATCCTTCGCTTATTAATTTTCATTCTCATTTCACTATGGGCATGTGCAAAATGAAAATAAACTCTTCAATCTAAACACGTGACCGAGTTTGCCTATCGGTTACGGTAACGAACTTGTGCCCCGCGTGTAATGAATTTGAGTCTAGTACCAGTGAAGATACCTACCGTGTAGAGAGTTGAAATCTATGGAGGCTCAGAATCCATATGCTGGTGCGTTGGGGAAGTTCGGTGGGGAAATGCCAGCTTCGGTATTTTCTCGTCACTTGAGTGAGTGAGTATTAACATCGCACTGCTCAGCTACACGAGGGCATTTGGCGACGGACCTCGCAATTTTGAACCATGGTCAAGTGACGCTGACGGCACCTGAGCTGGCACCCCCTCTCCTAACTACCACATCACACCAGTGGGAAGACACTTGATCTCTAGACAGATTTAACGTGCATCGCGCCCCTGCACGGCGGTTCTTTAGTGGTACTGAGCACGAACTCATAACATGCCAACCATGATCCGAAACCTTGACCGCTAGGCTACCATGGCCACCCTCGTCACATGACTGTCGTTCAAAATTACGAGTTTCGTTATCAATACCCCCCGGTGTATTTGAGTCCTATTGTGACCCCCTGCAGGGGTGCTGAAGAGCTCCCGTTATCGGGATATGAATGTTTGGAGAGCGGGTGGCCATCTCGGGTGTCGTCCTCATCACTTGACCATGGGTTCAAACTTACGAGATTCGTCATTTTCATCCTGATTCCATTTACCGAAAAATGTACAAAACGAAGACAAAATTTTCACGTTAGACAGAACTGAACTTGGAAGTTCTCATGTAGCGTGGTGTGGAAGTTAAGAGCGTGAAGCACTAACTTGTGTGTGCCGTCCTCATCACTCGATCCTTATTTTACAAGATTCCTATTAAATGGAATAGTTTTAGAGTGACTTTTAATTCAAACTGTCAAAAAATAAAAACAAAAATCAATACACATATGTGTAAAAATTTTTTTTAAAATTTCTTGAATCATACCATTATTTTTCATTTATTTTTTAATGATAGCTTATTATAGAGATTTAGTTTTCAGTGATTTTGTTTCAAAAACCAATATATATTTAAAACGTTTTCAGGAGTCTAAGAAACAAATTTGAGAGTGATAAAATTAATTAAGGATTAATAGTATAAATGAACTAATTTTTAATTGTTATTTAACTCGTTTTAAAACAGATACTCCCTTCTTGATATAAAAGTAATCTCAGAGGGAATGTTCATTAAAACATAGGTCTATAATAATTGGAAAAAAAATCCTTCGTAATTATAAAAATTTCTGTCACACGTTTCATTTCCAATGTGCTTAAGTAATCACGTTTTAATATCAAACCTTTTAAAGTTTAGCTACAAGATTAGCTGAGTACTTCCATTTTATCTCTTATGTCTTCTCGGCTCCGACTTTTCGTTCTTAAAAACGTGGGATTTCACGGCGTGTGTTTTATGCCTGCTCGGAAAATGTTTTTCGCGGGTTTTATGGTTTTATGACTCCGCCGTACAATAACTCATAAAACATACAGCGGCGGGCTCGTGTTTTCTTCTCAGGTGAAAGTCCTTGATTCGTTTAACTTGACTGGAATTGTTTTGATGTCTTATACGCGGGGCATTTTAAATTTATTCGGGGAAAGAAAATTTTCACCTTGTAAAAATCGTCTTGAATTTTTTAGTTGTCAACGCAGTTTTGCAAAAATAAAATGTTTTGTTTACCGGAGTTTTAAAAATGTATAAGCAAGCTTCAGTGGTTTTGTAATTGTATTCTAACTTCTGTTGTTGTTGTCCAAGTAGTGCCAACAACTTGCAAGTAGTGCAGATAAATCAAATGGAGCCGAAGGCATCTGAAACGCCCCTTGCAATGTCGAAGACCTTTGGGGAATAAAGCAGTTGATGGTCCGTGGGGCTTAGGTCTATGTTGTGGAGTTTAGCCAACATATAGAAGGATATTTTAAACTATGATTAGGAGGAAGTTGAATGTCAGGACTGTGAGTAACTGCTGTTGATAATGACGCCCAAGAATCTTTTTTAAGAACAAGTTATTTTTAAAAAAATTTCAAGTCAAAATTCCTACTTAGATCAACAAAAAAATATATATATTTTAGTTACTTTTTATAAAATAGTTCCAATTGATATAAATATGTACATACATATAACAGAATCACAACATTAAGTGGCAATTAATTTTTATTAATTATCATTAAAGTATCGTATTTTCATTCCAAACAATCGTGTATTTAAAATTTCAGTTCAACTGAATGCTTTGAAACGTGAGAGAGAAAAAAATATCTTTTAAAGTTTTGACCCAAGTCGCTAAAAATGAAGCCAACGTCACTATATCTGAAATTCTTGAAACAATTAATTTCAGTCACTTAATTAATTGCAATTAAATTATCGTATTGTTACCCAAAACAGTAGTGTATAGAAAATTTCAGCTCAAACGAGTGCTTTAAAATGGGAGAAATAAACCTTTTTTCAAGTTTTGACACAAATCGCCATAATGGTCGCGAAGTCGCCAACTGATGCCAACGTGGCTGTATTTGTAATTCTTTGAATGAATGGTTTTAATCAATTAATTTTTATTGATTATAATTAAATTACTCTATTGTCATCCAAAATAATCGTGTATATAAAATTTCAGCTCAATTGAGTGCTTTAAAATGCATTTTATTAACGAATGAAAATTTGAACAAGATAAATGTAGAGAGAGAGAGTGAGCTAATAGAGTAGGAATTGAAAAAATAGATATTAACTTCTGTTGATATCTATTTTTTTTAACAGATGTTCTTGACCGTCATTATTTTTGTTCATTAGTAGTTTCGAGTCCTTATGCCTCTAAAGATCTGTCGAAAAGAGGCTGATGTACATTTAATCTAACCAGCATTGTCAAGTATCGGGTTCGAGTCCTGATGCCACTGAAGACCCGCCATGTAAAGAAGTTAGTGATCAAATACGTCGATCCTCACAGTCCTCACATCGGTGTAGTGTGGCAGTTTGAAGAGTGGGATGCCGGCTCAGATCATTTGACTGCGATCTAAAATAATGAATTTCATCGCCAAAAATTGCTTTAAGTGCAACGCTAATAACACTATCGTAACAGAGGTTATCTATAGAAAGCTTCCAAAATCTTGCATGAAATTTTGTAATTTTTTCCAACTAAACTAATAAATGTTTATTCATATTTAAGTGAATAGCGATTAAATATTATAATTATTTATTTAAGAAATTTGATTCCCAAAACGCTTTACACAGAGTTTACTAAACAGCAACAAAAATCAAATACATCAGTCAAAATAAATTATTTAAACACCGCGTTTTAATTTCCGATTTAAAATAATCAAGAAAGTTTTATACATTTTCGAAATATCTCTAAGGATGGCAATCGTATAGCACAAACGCCACATTTTCAATAGATAAAGAGGACAGTTTTACTAAAATTTCAAAGATAGGATGGAAATTTAATTATAAACCTTTAAATATTAAATCTCGATCAATGAATTTTTTCATAATCTTACCTATTTTAATTTTCTAATGTTTAAAATTGCTAGATAAATTTTTATTTTAAATCTCTTTCATAAAACTATAATTTACGGAAAATAGAATGTAGACATGAAACATTGAATCGGCATCTGAATGTTACTTATAAATTATTTAATGGAAAATAATATCTCCAATCAACGATTCGACAATTTTTCGGTATTCCACATTTGAATTTTAAATTTACATTTCTTACTAATTCAATAAATTATATAGGATAACGTGTTTGCCATGATTTTTGCAATTTAACACTTTCCACGAATGTTTCGATGCTAGACTATGATCTAAGACAAAGATAACAATCGGAAGAAATCGGTCATACCTATCGTGTTTTGATAATTTTTAATAAGGTTATCTAATATTTTGATGAAATGCTTTTAATATCTGACCGATGTGTGCAAATTGGAAAAACAAAAACTTTCTGATTTTATTATCGAAATAAATGAGTGTAATCGTAGCTTATCTGTAACTAATGTGTAAATATCTGTGAGTCACTTATTTTAAAGCGTTTACAGTATGTTTGGTGAGGTTTATATAACTTAAAATTTTATCTACTCAAAAAGAATTTTGTGATACACTTTCCGTATAATAAAACACTTTGAATATATACTGCAAGGATATAAAAATTATAAGTAAGAAACGTCATTTTATTATGAATTATAAGAGAACTGTTAAAAAATAAATAGTAATCCTTCCGCAAATGAATCCCTATCGGAAAATAAAAATATATAAAACTTAGAAAAATACTACAAAGTTAATTTACCCTTATTATATATTTTTATTACTATATGACTTAAATTTATCCAAGAAAAGGTATTCTTGGATTAATAAAATACACTCACTTCCAAAAGTTAAGCACGGAGAGGAAAATGCTAATTTCCGGAAGCCAATCAGAATTACAGAGGATGCAATTCGCTGAAGAGGTAGATGGAAGTATGCAAATATGTTAGGTAACAGTCAATCGTGCTTTCATGTCAAGAAATATGCAAAAAGGGCAGTCTTATAAGAAGCCAGCTTTATGAAGGGTTACAGAAGTTGATTGTAAGTGCTGATGGAATGTGTTTAAAACTTTCGTACAATTTATTTTCAAGACATACGTGTTTCTGTGACTTCTAGAAAACGAATGGAAGATTCTGAGCGCTGGAGTGCTGTGGGGCGCATTGAAACAGGACAGTCGATCACAGATGTTGCTCTTTTCGTCGGCGTAATTTCACGTTTATGGAAACAATTCCGAACCACACAGACAGTTGTCCGAAGGCCCGTAGGTGGTCGCCCAAGGTTACAACCCCCGCGGAAGATCGATATATTGCTATTGTAACCAAGCGGAATCGCAGAGCGACCTCCACACGTGTGACATCTATGGTTACAGCGTCCATTGGTAAGGCTATATATGCAGCTACTGTACGCCAAAGATTACATATGAATGGATTGTATGCCCGGGTACCTCGAGTTTGTGTTCCTCTATCCGTCCAATCAAGAGCGGTTCGAATAAAGTGGTGCCGGGGAAAAGGCAATTGGACTGTGTCTGACTGGAGCAATGTCATGTTTACTGATGAGTCAAGATTTGCTCTGGAGCCAGATGACAAGCGTATAAGGATATGGCGTAAACAAGGAACACGCAGTCAGCCCCAAAACATCACCGAACATCACGCATTCCGAGGTGGAAGCATTATGGTGTGGGCAGGGATTTCATTAGGATACCGCACCGACCTGCACATCTTTAAACGGGGTTCTGTGACAGCTGTCCAGTATCGAGATGAAGTCCTAGAACCCATTGTGAGATTGTACGCTGCAGCAGTTGGCCTTACTTTTGTTTTTAATGGACAATAACTCACGTCCCCATAGAGCTGACACCGTCGATGACTACCTGGAGAGTGAAGGGATTGCGCGTATGGCGTGGCCAGCATATTCGCCCGACCTTAATCCCATTGAAAATCTTTGGGATGCTCTCGGCCGTGCTGTACCTTCACGTTTCCCACCTCCAACCACTCAAATTGAGCTGGAAACTGCTCTACAAGAAGAATGGCGATTGCTTAATTCTGCGGTGGTTGTGCCCACTCATTGAAAGCATGGTCAGAAGGTGTAAACTTTGCATATAGATAAGGGGGAATCACATACCCTATTAATGTCCTTTTTTTCATTTTATGCTGTTTATTTTCACTTTATACATAATTCTGTTTAAGTCTCCAGTATGACATTATCTGATAACTTACAAAAATTTAATATTGTTTTCATTTCTGTATATAATTATTGATTTTGTTTTATGTATAAATATATATGCTACTTTACTGCCAAATTTTGTGTCAATCAAAGCAGTATTTGTGTTGATTTTTTTGCATTTTACATCTTCGTGCTTAACTTTTGGAAGTGAGTGTATCTAGAGAAGTATTTTTATAAATGTTGTTCTTTGTAATTTAAATCCCAATTTTAATGAAAGTATATAAAAAAGAAAGTATTAACAATTAAATAATTATATTCTAATAATGATTTACAAGAATAGAAAATGTAAATCGAGTGCAGAATTTAAAATTATCATTCTCCTTTAATGGTTGTACTTCTGTTTTCTTTCAAAATCTATCCTTACATAATTACTAATTCGTTCACTTAATTAGTTGTCACAGGTTAGGAATTTAATTTGTTTAAATTTTACTATCCTTAATTTAAAACAAATGAATAAATTTTGCATTTTTTTTATCTTACAACATGGAATAATAAATATTTTGTAAAATATTAATTTAATTATATGTAATATGAATTATACAAATTGAAATTATTTACGAATCGTATTAAATAAGAATAAATGAATGTTAACTATAACTCGGATATAGTGAAAATAACTATCTGTTTAATCTACAATAAAAAACACTAATTGTGAATAATAGTAGCCACAAAGTTTATTCCACGGATGCCTTTTATTCTTATATTCACTCTAATGATAAAAAAAGGTTTCCAGATGAATGATATTACCTCAAAAATATACAACAGCTAATTAAATTTAAGTTTAACCAACGTTGTGTGTGGATTACGCATCACAATTCTTTTTTACCACTGAAAAAAAATATTTAGAATAATTACAAAAGATGCCAACTTAAGCAACATAATTTTAGCAACAGGCGATTATATATCAGATGAATTAGAGTTGGATGAGAGAAATATAAATCGAATTAAAGCAGACGATAATAATAATATATGGAAGATAATTTTCAGCTGTACCTGAGGAACTACTGTATAATTTAAATAGTCAATTAAAAAGTAGACCAAAATAAAAAAAAGAAATTTAAATAGAACTGCAGTAAATATTAAACAATATGGAGCATTGATTTACGTTTTTAAAATTTATTTTATTATTCGATGTAATGCTTGTTCGTTTTACTACTCTCGAATCAATTCACTTAAAAAAATTTGTAATTTTATGAGACTAGAGAGATATTTATAATTTTCTGAAAGAACCTCAAACGATCAAATAAATGGTCAATTTTATCTTACAATAAAAATACATGTTAAACTTCTATATCTACTTCTATCTATTTCATTAATACCGGTTTCAAAAAATTAATCGATTAAGCTAGAAATATCATTGCTGTCAAGAGACCATCTTTATAATTGTATCTTTATCAGAAATTTTAATTTAAAGTCGTTGTTACAGAGACGTCAAAACTGTCATAATATTGACATTCTTCGACGTCAGATTGATATCAGGATGCAACGTTACAGCCACCTCTGCAAAACGGACGTTCATTAAATTCTTCAGACTTCCTTTGATTTTGATTTGATATGATGTATAACTTGTGACCAACAAGCTGCCTTTTGGGCTTTGATAACACAGCTGATAGTATATACTTCTTTGTGGAGTTATTTTTTAACTTGTAAAAATATTTTTAATCTGTTTATCATTTATAAATTTGATTGGATTCTATTTTGGCCTACGCCTTTATTTATCGCCAATTTGGCGAGTTATTATTCTCATATTAGATAGAAGTCGTATACAGAAAAATGAGCTACTGGCGCAGTTTGGCATAATTTGTTTGTTTTTTTCCCCTTTACCAAAGGTGTGGGCTTAAACAGGATTTTACCATTAAATTTTAATCACGAAGATAATGTACGAAAACGTGCTCATGCAGCTTACATAAAATTCTCTGTTTCCATTCTGATAAGAGAAAAAGTTTGATTATTTAAAAGTACAGCATTTATCTGCTTATGTTTAAAATAATTTAATAATAATATCATTCATAACCTTATATCATAAAAAAAAACTTTTATACTGAATGAAAGAATTAACAGATTAACCTTTATTGAATTTTTCTTTTCATTTCGAAATTGATTCTTATAAAGCTTCTATAACAGCTTTTTCATTGTTTAATGATCAATATATTTAAAAAAAATTGTAACTAAGATATTATTATCATGTGTTTTAAATAATATTTTGTTGTGAGTAATTTGTGCTTATTAGAAATAAAATTCGGTATTAATTTGAAATAGGCACGCTGTATGAATTTTCTCGCCGAATAGTTCTATAATATCTTGGCAATTTGAGTGATAATACTATAATACAGTAACATTAGACTGACCCACAAAGATCTATTTGGCGCGATTTCAAATTAACTCCAAAACAAGTAGCGTACTGATATCAGATTAGTTTCCGAAATTCAAAACTTTAGGATACTAACTTTAACTTGATTGAAACATAACTTTGTGTGTGGGGGGGGGGATAGTTTTAAGAAATGTTTAGCGTTAAATGTGAAATTATTAGTGTTATATGGAAATAAACTAATAAGAAAATGTACTTTAAGAAGGAAACATAGTTAATAAAAATGCTTAAAAGCTTATTGGCTATATGAATTAATGATTTTATTCCATATTATTGCATTGCAATAAAATTAAATACTAAATGTAGTTTTTAATTTACACTGTGTGAATGACAGTTTTCATTTTTAATATGCCATTAAAAAAACTAGTAAGTCCTTCTTAAATGTGTAAGTACTGTCATTTATAAACTACTGGATTTTACCAACGCACGTTTCAAATTTATTTTTCGAATGCAATTCCCTACCAAATTTTAAGTTAACAAAAACGTTGATTAAAACGTTCTTAGCTATGAAAAGAAAGGGCAAATAATTGTCTTTTCTGCAGAATTCTCTGAACCTGAAAAAGAAATTTGTAACTTCTTTGGCTTCTTTCATTTTCTCTAACAACAACAACAAAAAAATGACTCTACCCAGAACGAATCAATAAAATTACCAGAAAGTCAGAGTAACTCTTGGAAGATTGGATATCCATTAGTACCATTTCAAAGCCGAATTATTCTGTCATATTAGATAGGAGAATCGTATTTGATGTATTTTTAGCAAATTGCATTACATACATTTATCCAATAGTTACAATGGTTATTTTTCTCAAATAAGAATATTTTTTATAAAATTGGACAGTTAGTTTGCCTTGAATAAGCTTTATTCTAGAAATATATTGTAAATTATTTGAACTTCATAATTTTTAATTTTTAGGCATTATATTAAATAACGGAATCCGATATTTCTCTCTACTTCTCTTAATTTACACACCACATGCCATGACTTTGAGATTTAGTTTGTGGCCACGGTTGACGAGTGGTCGCTCGTGGCTGCGGTAGCCAAGTAATCAAGGTATCGGATCAAGGCAGGCATGTCATGAGTTCGAGCCCAGTACCACTAAAGACCCACCGTGTTGGAGAGCGATGCACGTTAAATGTGTCGAGAGCTCAAGCGTCCTCCCGTTGGTGTGGTAGTTAGGAGAGGGGGTGCCAGCTCAGGTATCGTCCTCGTCACTTGACCATTGTTCAAAATTGCGATGTCCGTCGCCAAAAGCCCTTGTGTAGCTGAACAGAGCGACGTTAATATCAATCAATCAATATATCAATCGCCGAGTGGTCACTCATGGCTGTCGTTTTTTCTGTCGAGTCATGAGTTCTGATGTACATCCTTCCTCAATTGGCGTGATGTGGAAGTTTGAAGAGGTAGTTACCATTTCAAGCGTCGTCCTCGTTACGCGACAGAGGTTCAGAATTATGAGGTCTGAAACCAATAGCTCCCTCGTGTTACTTTGAACTGCGACGTAAATAAATATTCGATCACCGTTGCATTTATTGTACACAAATCTTTTTATCGTTTATGATGATGGTTTGCTTTAAAGGCGAGAATCGAACTCTTTTTACTTTTTCTAGTGACCACAGTCAGTGTTGCAATGTCTTCAAGTGCCATGGGGAAGAATTTAGAGGACCTGGAATAAATAACGATTAAGAGCCGGCCGATAGAAGATCAGCCTCTTCTACAGAACGAAAGTAAAGTTCATTGTCAGATGGGAGTGAGGTGTCAGTTCAAGTGCCACCCCCGCCACACTGGTAAGTATCCTTTAAATTTGAATAAAAGACTTTAATTCGGTAGCTTAATAATTATCTAATTCAATAAGGCTACATGCTGCATCAGAACAGCTAATGGAATGAGAAATCACTAGATATTTGAAAATATAACTTTTAAGAAAACTTGATTATACACGGATATACAAAAGTTAAAATTTATTGATTGTATAATGAACGATTCATAGGCTATGATGATTTTTTTGTAACTATAAGAATCCTAATAGAGAAAAAAAACGTAAAAAAGGGGGCAAGATATTCTAGAATAATCAACTTATAACGTACAGGAGAATAGGGAAAAAATGAAAAAAAATTTATTTTAATAAGGGGTTGGGCCATCTTTGGTTTGAATGACAACTTGTATTCGACGTGGGATTGACAAATAAAGGTCTTGAACAGACTTCATCGGAATTCGAACCCATTCCTCGTGCAGGGCCGTCTGAATTTCAGATAGTGTACGTGGAAGAGGAAGCTGAACACACGGACTTAGCTCTCTAAAAAACCTCACAAACACTCAATGATGTTCAGATCAGGTGACTGGAGACACCCTGCTAAATGTTCCTCTTCATCATCATGCTCATGTAACAATGTTTGAACACAGCGAGAGGTGTGAAAAGGAGCGTTCTCATCTTGGAACACAGGACGTTCTCCCGGAAAGAGAGTCTGAACAGCACAGGGTGAAGAGGACCTGCGAGAATGTTTCGATAATGGTCGTCTGTGATCATCCCCCTCAAAGCAACGAGAGTCCCCGATCCAAGGGAAGATATTGCCTCCCCCCCCCATGCCGTCACAAAACCCCTTCATGTTTTACGATTGGAATCAAGTGGTAGACATGAAATGCTTCTGCAGGTGTTCGACAGACGAACACACGTCAGATGGTCCGGAATAATATAAATGAGATTCATCAGACCAGAAGACTTGTTCCCTTTGTGGTTGTGTCCAGTTTAGAGGGTCTTGGCATTACTGTAGTCTCTTTGTAGCATTCCACGCTGAAACTAACCTTTTTGGAATAGCTACTCTGCCATGAAAATTCGCAGCATGCAACACTCGTTGAATAGCTTTAATGGATACGGGTTCTGAAGGTGGGAATTCATCTCGGACGTTATCTGCGGGGGTGTAGTTTTGCCTTTTCTACCACTTCCCTTTTCAATATCCATATATCACGGTCCTTCAACTTCAACATTCGCTCGCTGTTGTGCTTTGCAGAAGACATTTTATCCAGGTTTGTGTCGGCTTCTACAACCCTTGAACACAGTGGTCCTTGAAACGACCACAAGGTTGGCCGTTTTGGACATGGGTGCTCCAGCTAGGCTAGCTCCAGTTGTCATGCCACTTATCGCGTTGGAGAGGTCGGACATAATCACGCTTTGCTACGAACAGAGTTTTCTCATGCAACCCTCATACAGCCAAATGTTTGATTGATACCTTCCCTTTCGCCGTCACTTGGTGGCACACTGTTGTGACACGTTATGTCCGTTTATTGGACGGCCGAAAAACGATGTATTTTTTAATGGGTGTTCCTATTATTTTGTCCAATACCTGTATGTATAAGCAAATTTATCAGAAACATTAGCGTTCTACATGGCAATGGGTTACAACTATTTCAAAGATTTTCGAAGACCATTCAGGGAGAAAAAATGAATCATAAACATAAATTGGCGCGTGTCGCAGACTATTCTGAGAGTATTTCAAGGCCAAGTTAGCCTCCTTTCAATGGAACATGTGAAACCACCTCTCTTTCAATTCACATCTCACTTAAAACTAGCCTGTGCGACTGGGTGTTCCGTAATGTGTTCAATCCCGAAAAAAAAAGGGAAAAAAAGAACTTTTCGTGTTAAGCGATTTTTTTTCGTGTTAAGAGAAAAAGCATGAATATATTTTAGTTGTTTGTCGGGACCGTTGTATTATTTCATGTGAACCTATAATTCGTTTTCAGCGTTTTCGCATTAAACTCATTTCACTGTGTTTCAAAAACGCAGTAGGATTTAATATTATTTATTACATATTTTAAAAAAGACAATAGATTTCTGAAAACATAGTTATCGATTTCCGTAATTACATAGAAATTATTTTGTTGAAAATATGAATTAAATACATACGTATTATATTCAGTGGTATAAAATAATGTAAAAGATTTTTTTCCCTCATTTTCAGGAAACTGTAGAGCAATGTGATTTACAGTGAAAAATAATATTTTTAAATGAAAAAGAATTCGTAAGCTATGTCCGACAAAGTAAAGAATCTCTCCGAAGAATTATTTGTAAATTTAGGAAATAAATTCCACAGATTAATCATTTTGTATATCACAAAACGTCCGGGAAATACGTCCACTGAAATATAAAAGACAAACTGATTTTTGATTTATTGATATGATAGCGGAAGTTGATGAGAGAGATCTACATAAAAAAAAAGAACAGTTATTTCTTTCTTCATAAATTATTTTCCCGGAGGAAAAAATTTTAGCTAGTAAAAACAATATACTTAAAAGAAAAAATTCCTATGAATAAAAATATATTATTTATATGTTATTCTCTCTCTCCTATAATAAAAAAAAGTAATAAAAAACACCGGAAAGCTTAGTTGAACTCATAATTAAACATTAATGGCGCTCTGGAGTAAAGAATTTCCCCTCTTTTTCTTTTTAGCGTTAATTTTTTTTCACTTAAAAAAATACGCACAATTAAATTTTTAAAAATCCTTCTTAATTTCTTGAAAAGTTGAATCACCTTCAGTTCAACGCTATTTCGAGATCTCATTTGAGAAACTTTAACATGTAAGGAAATCTTTGGATAGAAAATTTTAGCCTTATTAAAAAATGCCAGCCGCAGAACTCAAGATTTCATAAGAAAAAAAAAGTGTTTTTTTAAAAAAGAAAATTTTTAAATAAACCTTTCCTTACAAAAAAGAAAAATTTTAAATAAAAGTTATCTGCACAAAATAAGGCATCATTTTTTTAAAATTGCACATGCGGTTTTACGCCTTGTTTATGAATTCATAGATTAAATTTTAAAAGGTACATATGACCTTTAAAATTAAAAATAATTGGTTTTTAAAATTATTCTTCAAAAAAATCTATGTTTCTGTTAAGAATAAAGGATTGTTCTTAACACACAAATGATGTAATTTGTTCCTTATTGACTAATTTTTTAAGCAAAGAATATATTTATGAATCTTTTTTTAAATTTTATTTTCCTAGCGTCAAAGAGAATTGTTCGTATAGATATCTTCTACCATTTCTTTCATTTCCAATGCAGCAGGCAAAGATGAACACAGTTGTTTTGTGGATGCTCAAAAAAACAAAGAAATAATATCTGTTGATAATAACACTTTGAATAATAGAGATATTTAACGCACGCGCGGAGAAAAATAAGGGGGGGGGGGAGTTAAACCCCTGATTCATCCAATCAAACTATTTTGTGGAAATGGGGCAGGTGTTTCCGGTAGCTTCTTAAGAATGTCATAAGAAAACTGTTACACAGGAAACCAGACACCAGGAAAAAGAAATATTGGCCCCAATTACTTAATTTTCACAGAGGGTTAATAAGAATTTTTTCTCTTTTATCTTTATGTATCACAATCAAATTTTAAAACCCGGCTGGGTGGCGTGGTTGGTTTGTCGCTGGCCTTCTGCACCTATGGTTGCGGGTTCGACTCCGGCCCAAGTCGGTGGATTTCCATGATGCAGAAAATCGACAGCGACCATGTCATATGATTATACGGCATGTTAAAGATCCTAAGAGGGTCTGTTTGGCTTGGGTGCTCTCGACAAAATTAAATCCTAGTACAGGTTCACATCGCCGGAGCTCAAGTGCCTCCCTCTGGGGAGGAAACTGGGAGTCAAAATTACTTGCGATAATTGGTATCACCTATATTGTGCCTCACTAAAAAGTGACCCCAGCTCCTGGGGAATGTACTAGGTCTTGCAAAGGTTAAATACCTATGGCAGCCCCATTAGAGAAGAAGAATTTTAAAACTCAAATTAAAAAAACCAGAAACACATAAACCGACTCGACTGGCTGCCACTTTTGACCATATAAGAAAGGATGGTGCCTAGTCAAAGACGGCATAATAATGCAGTCTTGTTATAGTTCCCAGTTGGCGTATAGTTCAAAATTCCCAGTTTTTTGGAGAATATGTCTTGGAATAATATTTGCCGATTAAAATTGATCTTATCAGTCTTATTGAAGCCAAATCGAAAACGAAACCAACCGCCCTTCCGAGGCTATGACCCTGGGTTCAAGCCCAGTTGGCCCATATCTTGAAACGCCACTACTGTATTCATGATTAGAAACCTATAAGCATGATAATCATACCATATAAGAGAGTGATTATTTGCTAATTAGATTTAAAAGATAAAAATAAAAATATGTACTTATATTTGATGGAATCAAAATGGTGAAACTAATTATGAGCAACGCAGCTTACCAATCGAACTTAATGCAATTGAGTATACCTTTATTTGTGCCCAATGAAGTAATGGTCAATGATCTGGAATTTGCTTGATAATTATACACATTGAATATCAGTAATTTGACTTCGAAAAAGATGGATACAGGTTTTTTAAGATTTATTTTCGTTCAGTTTGTCCTCTTTTGGGTCTCTTTGATTAGAGTGGTTTTCGTTTCCAACTCCAAATCGACTATTTTTTTAGTAGAGTCGCTGGTCCAAATCTCTTTTTTACTAAACACTCGTTACATAGCACTTTAAGAGGACTAAGGACTCTTAAATTGTAAAATTTTCAATTTTTTTGAAAAAAATATACGTTAAAGCCTCAATAGTTCTGAGCATTTTGATACCAACATTTTGTTCATACTGTAAAAACTTTTGAAGTTATTGAGAAATAACTAGTGAAATTTAAACAAAAACCCTATCTCTTTCTGATCTTTAACTTCATTTTTCTCAAAACAACACATTTTAGCTTGCGCGCAGGATTTCTCAGAAACTATTTATGATATCAATTTGAAATTTTTATACACGTGTTCAAAATAAAATTCTTCATAACTAATACACCAATTTTCAAAAAAAAAAATTTGAAAAAAGTTTTTTTATTTGACTTTGAATTTATTTTTTTCTTAAAACTTTTAAATTTTCGTTATAATTGTATTAAAAAAATTTTTTTTTGCTCTAAATTAACTTAATAGTTAGTATAACTTCAAAAGTGAACATTTTTACACCAAGTAAAATTAATTTTGTAAATTTTGATCAATTTTGTACTTCAGAATTCTGTGCGGTGTAAAATACTAATTTTCATATTTTTGAAAAATTGTCCAATTTTTATTTCTTTATAACTTTTTATATTTTTTCTCAAATTCTCTGAAAATTTGAGAAATAATGTAAACATATATAATTATCATGTGGTAAAAATTTCAAATCATTGTTTTATTGCTAAGTTACATTGGTTTGAAGAAGGATGTTTTTTTTCGGGTGCACAGAAGGTTTCTGACAGGTTTCGAGGTGAAGGTTTCAAGTGCACACCTTAAGGGCCCTAAGACGCCTTAAGGCTGTCTTCGCCTCGTGTCAGAGCCCGATCTAAACGCAAAACATATTTTCAAGTTAGAAAATCGTTCTAATTTTCGTTTATATTTTTGCCTTTGTATAACGCAAGTAGCTATTCATAACATAAGCCAGAAACAGTCTCCGGACTGAAGTTATGATTTTTGTCTAGTGGTATGTTACATGCTTAAGAAACCGAATGTCGCAGTACGCCACTTCATTGGTGACCTTGACTAAACTAAGAAACAGCGTAACCTTCTAAACTGTCGTGGTGCCCTCTACCTGCAAAAAGAGTAACAAAAAACTCGTCGGACTCACTTGACGCAGCAAACAAACTCGTCAGATTCACTTGACGCAGCAAACAAAGTCATCAGACTCACCTGATACAATTCCTCCAATTAACAGCGACAATTCACACGCTCGCAATAACAAATATATCGCTCGTTGGCCTATCTACTGACTCACTGGTGGGGAGTGTGTAGCGGTGGCATCTATAAAAGCCGGTAACAACCACCGAACTGAATTGATCATATTGGTCTAGTGGTATGATACGTGCTTATGGAACCGAAGGTCGCGGGTTCTGTCCTGCGGATATGCGCCACTTCAAACATAATATTCTAAAAATTTGGAAACATTAAAAAAATATGGAATTTTTCTCACCGAAAATGTTTATTTAAAAGTATTGACTCGAGAACATAAAAAGCCAATTGGTTTTCCAGTACAGGGGACTAGATTTCAACTTAGAGAAGAAAATTATCATGGAACGGGCCGAAACATCCCGCTCGCCATCTCAAAGGGAGCTTGTCACCAATACTTTTGAAGTGGGGCGTTTACCCGGAAGGACAAAACCCGTGACCTTCAGATCTAAAGCCGCGTAACTTAACCACTAAACCAAAATGATCACTTCAGTCCGGAGGTTGTTACTGGTTTATATAGATGTTACTGTTACACACTCTACCACCAGTGAGTCGGCGGATAGGTGAACGAACGATACAGTAGTTATGGCGAGCATGAGCAGTTGTTGCTGTTAATTGGAGAAGTTGCGTCAAGTGAGTCTGACGAGTTTTTTGGTTGCTCTTTTTGGGGGTAGATGGCGCCACGACAAATCAGAAGGTTGCCTTTCCTGAATCACGTTCGGGTCACCATTTTAGGGAGTGTGTTGGAGTGGCAAAGTAATATGCAACACACTCCCTAAACTTTCAATAGAGGCGGGATCTTTGGGAGAAGTCAGTGGTAACCCTATGAGATTCATTTGAAGAAAATTAGTGTTCTCATATTTGAATACGAGTACCTGGAATAAACGAGGATGAAGAATAGGTCTTTTCTACAATACGAAAGTAAAGCTCATTGTCAGTACAGAACACTTCTCACAGTCCACAGTATCAAAAATTCATTACTAACAACCTGTAACGATTCCCGCCACACAGCTGTGAATATGGTCACCACGCGTGCATTGACACCTACACCCTTAAAATATTGCACATGGCTTGTCTTGGACATCGCCCCGGCAACCTTTGACTCCAAGAGGACCCCTCTCCGCCCACGAACCGGATGTAACTCGAAGCTAAAGACGTCGACCGCTGTCACCCCCTGACGCCTAGAGAAGGCAGGAAGAACGAAGGGGAGATAGCCTGGTAACTTCGCTGAGCACGGACGCCAAAAACTCCTCCCTCACAAAACAACAGAATTTGGACTGTAATAATCTAATTACTAAGTTAACATTTAAATTAACTAATATCACACTACCTTTATTTGTCTCAAACGTCACAAACCATAATGTTATTCAGACTTCCTCTCTATTCCGGTTCTCTCTAGGAGAGGCAACTGAAAAACAACTAACTGATTGGTTCATTGTATCACATAATCAAAATTTTAACTCTTTAAATGATCAAGAGTTAAATTTTAGGGATGTATGCCTTCATAACGTATGCCCGTTGAGTAAGGGGTGTTAGCGGAAAGAAAGGAAGAAAGCGGTCAAGGAAACGGCAAACGATTATTCATCACACTGTCGACACTGAATGATTTTTCAAGGTTCCGTCCGTAAAGACTTTACTAAAATCGAGTTTCTTCTTTTGGTAAAAGACTATTAGGCCCTTGAATATTCAAATAATAGAAAAAGGAAAGGGTTATTAATTAAATTTTATCGCACAGTCTACTCTGTCCCCAGGCATGTGTTTTCTTTCTGATAAAAAGACCTTAAGTCAAAGTCTTTTTGAAAATTAATAATTCCATTTCTTTTTTCCTCTCTCTCTCTCTTTCTGTGTTAGATTTATTGATTGTGAAGTTATAGGGGAGTGAGTCATATGTTATTTCATTGAAAAATGTAAAATGTAGGTGGTATTATAAAACATATCGGTTGCAGATATTTCAACATGAACATTTTTGTTAGTATATATTTTCATCAAAAATTTCATCTTCGGCTGATATGGTGTTCTTTGAAAAATGTTTTTTATCTGGCCGTGACGATTCCTGTATGCTTTTGACATTTATTTTAAAAGATTATGACGATGATAAATGGATATTTATGATATTTTTTAATAAAAATACACGAAATTGTTTGTTCTTTTTCGTGAACAAGAGTTTGATGCTTTTTAAAGAATATTTTTTGCTCAAGTTATGCATAGCAATTAAATTTTATTTTTTTTTTTTAAATATAAAAATGGTGACAACTTATCGATTTTCAAAATCGTTTGACGTGTTTAGAAATTTTACACGTCACGGAAGTGTTTTTGAAATTTTGCCCTTGTCTGTATTCACTCCCTTCTCTTGTGCTTATAAAGAGGAAGTTTTTTTATTATTATAATTTCGAGTCGCTTAACGGAGAATGTTAGGACACCCCTGCAAAATCAGGTTTTGCTTTTAATATTTTATAAATTGGTTAAATACGCACTTGGTGCTGTAACGATTCCCGCTATACAGCTGTGAATCGGCTTCTTTTGTAGAAATGATCACCACACGTGTAAGGACACGAGCACTCTTAAATATATTGTGCACGGTCTTGTCTTGGACATCACCCCGGCAGCCTTTGACACCACAAGGAACAAACCCTATTCCGCCCACGTACCGGATGCAACCCGAGGATGAAGGAAGCCGTCTGTGATGTTCCCAAACCCTAGAGAGGGCAGAGAGAACGAAAAAGATGGTCTGAAAACTTCGCTGAGCCCGGACACCAAAAACTCCTCCCTCACAAAACAACAGAATTTGGACTCTAATAATCTAATTACTAAGTTAATAACTTCAATGCAAATTTGTAAATAATAGCTGTGACATAATTAAACTTAACATTTGAATTAACCAATATCACGTTACCTTTATTCGTCTCAAACGTCACAGTGTCAGTCGGGCTTTTTGGGCCCTGTAGAATCCTGGGCCTCCCTGAGATGCGAGGGAGGATGAAGGTTTGTACGTTATGTCACATCTAATTTCTTTTGTGGAGTATTAATCAAAAGTGTATTCTCTGTTTTCAAAGATGAAAAAATTCGCACACTTTCTCGTTAATGTGCTATTTTTCATCAAAACCGAAACTTAATTTTTAATTTTTGCGAAATTAAAGAAAAAATTATTCAAAAACCGTTAATGCATATTTTGTTGGTATACTACAGAATAAAAATTCATTAATTAATTAAAAAAATTCTCCCTCTCTCTCTGGATTTGCATAAATGCCACTTTTCGATTGTTCATTGCTATACAAATAAACTGAATTTAGATATACATTTTCACATTCAATTTCGGCTTATCTTAATGGAACAGGCTTACTTGAATTCAGCTATCTGAATGAAATAGCTTATCTGAATTGGTCTTATCCAAAAAGGAAAGATAAACCTCGATTTGATTGATTCTGAATGCATTTCATTTTTAAGTAATATATTTTTCTTTACCACAGAAAGAATATTTCTAAAATCAGATACGTGAAAAATTCTTCACTTCGTTTGATTTGAATTTTTTAATTCCACTATTGTGAAAATCACACTTTTGGATATCCAAAATGCAACACCAAGAAGGATAAAAGACTTTAAAGTCATATTTACGGCAAAGATAACAGATACACATAAATACTATGATAAGACAAAGATACTATACAATGATTGAAAATAAAACCTTCTGTGAGATGAGAAAAATGGTGAAGTCAATGTTGAGTGCTTCTTACAATAATCTATGCTACATGCCTCGTGTCATTGAATGTCTTATGGGGTATGACAACCCTTACTACCTCCACACATTTCCAAAGTAGATCTGGTCTTTACGGTCTTTATATCTGGACATATGGGCCGCTTGCGGTTTCCAATCCCATATCTGGCGTTGAAATAAATGTTGAACGAAGTTCTCGTTATCATGCAGATAAACTGCTTCTGGATTGGTCGAGCCAATCGTTTGGTTAATGTTCATGCTTTTTGTAAAAAGTCTGAGAAGGAGAGCTGAAAGTCTGCTCTCTCATTGGTGCATGGTAGGTGAAGACTGAGAATCGCATTGGCTGCCTGTGGGGTCTTGAAATATATAGAAAGTTGCGGGACTTGTAGCAACGCAAAATATATATACAAAGTCAGACGTTCTTCAATCATTAACCAGACTTATTTGATAAACCATTGCTTAGGCCGTTGCAGCAATGCAATATGAGCGAAGGTATCTTGAATATTGCGAGTGCATTACCTTGTTGGAATGCGGTGGCAGGGAAGCTCCAAACATAAGGAAGGACAACTCCGCCAAAACCAGGGAGATTAGCCCTGGATGGTCATTTTCTGTCAATGTGAACTAGGAAGGGCAGGAGTGGAATGCAGAGGATGGCAGACTGTAGGTGATACATAAGCCCACAAATAGGTAATTTCTTTCCGCTGTGTCCATAGACTCGGGGTGTTGCTGGCAGAAGCGTGATTCGTCTAAAAATATAATGTGCTGTCCGGTTTGTCTATATTCACAGTTCAATGTACAATTGGCGCCGCAAATGCATGTGATTTTGAGGTAAAGTCTATCGCAGTAATGGATGATTTTTGAACATTTTTTTGCACTGCAAAGTACTTGCGAATGTCAATTGTTGTACAACGAATTGCAGATGATGAGTTATGGTTCTTGATGTGATAGAGTGACCCAGCTTTGACGTGAACACATCATGCCTGTCATCACGTGCTATAAGAAACGTTTTTGTCCTTTCACACGAGTCACCTTGTGCCACACCTAACACAAAGAGCAGGCAGGCGCGATTTAGTCTTGAATAGAAATCGCCTGGGTTCCTTCACATATGATCAACTGGCATTTTTGGCTGTGCCACTCCCTGAAGCACTCAAAAAACAATGTTCTCCTCCTCATTAGTCGACTCAAATAAGGGGTTGTAGCGGTATCATCTACAATCTACAAAAACCTGTAATAGCCTCCGGACAGAGGTGATCACTTTTGTCTAGCGGTATGATACGTGCTTACGAACCAGTAGGTCGCGGGTTCTGTCCTCCGGATTTGCGCCACTTCATTGGTGATCACTTTTGTCTAGTGGTATGTGACTCGGCAACGAATTGATAGGTCGTGGGTTCTATTAATCTAATTGGTGACCTTGAATGAACTAAGAAAAACACAATCTTCTGATCTGTCGTTGCGCCATCTACCCACAAGAAGAGCTACCAAAAGTCGTCCCACACACTTGGCGCAGCAAAATCGTCACACTCACTTGACGTAGTAACCAAAAGTCGTCATACTCTCTTGACGCAGCAACCAAAGCCATCAGACTCACTTGACGCAGTAACCAAAGCTGTCAGATCCACTTGACGCAACACCACCAATTACCAGCAACAACACACACGCTCGCCATATCAAATAAATCGTTCGTCTATCCAGCGACTCACTGGGGAGGGAGTAATGTAGCGATATCATCTGTATAAGCCAGTAACAGTCTCTGGACAGCGGTGATCACTTTTGTCTAGTGGTATGCTACGTGCTCACGAATTAATAGGTCGCGGGTTCTGTCCACGGATATCCACTTCAGGGTATTGGGGAAGCTACGCTCTTTACACACGGCTACTGGTGTACTGAAAATGGAAAAAAGTTTTTTATTGTTCCGTCGGACTCCGTACCTGTACCGATGAGTCATGCACTCTTTTTTCCTCTTCGGCATTCTCTTTCAAACACAAACAGATCAGGTGATCTAAGTGGTCAGTTAGGGCCAAGATCAGACCTCTATTAACAACTCTGTCAGGATTGCAGATTGTGAGCGAACAACCGAGCATACTCTTTCCACGAATTTTTTCTAACGTAACTTTCCACAAAGAACACCCTTTGCTGCGCTGTGAGTACCATCTTTATCTGTGAACTGATCAACTCACACTGACACAACATGCACTAACATCTGAATCGGTTTCGATCACTTGGTGTGCTCGTCACATTTCCGTCTAATCGTATCCATTCGTCGAAGCCACTTTTATTTGCCCCACCCCAGCTGTGCGTAACAGAGATTATTAGGCTCCCCCCCCCCCTGCGAAGTGTAACTGTATCTTACAAAGGAGTGCAAACAGTGGACAGCGGAGCATTTGGGCCTCCCTGCAAAGTCAGATTTTGAGCCCCTTAGAACATTAGACCCCTCCCGCGACGTTACGCCATTGAGTGCGAAACCATATAATATATGCTTCGGGCCTCCCAGAACCCCCCCCCCCTGCTGCGTGGGTGTACGTTACGTCACTGCACCAACCTGCATAACGTCGCACTATAAAGATACACGAGGGTTATTGATGACTGACCTCGCAATTATCAACCACTATCAAGGGACGAAGACGAAACATGAGATGGCACCCCACTCTCCAAACTTCCCCATCACGCCAACGGGAGGTCTTTGGTAAACAGGTCTAGCTTCTTTCATAGCGGATGACGTTTCTTCAGGAATTTGATTAGAGTTTTGATCCCATGAAGGATTTTTAGAGTAAAATGATGGAGGAGAGGGATTCAACACGTCGAATAGAATAGACCTCAAATTCTCCCCTTGGTGTGATGCGGAAGTGAGCAGGAAGAGACACCAACTTAAGTTTCATTTTTGTCATTTCATGACGAGATGTATTGCATGTTGAGGTGACATTACTCCAAAAATTTTATTTTCAAAAAAAAAAAAAATTAATAAAAAATGAAAAGTGCATTCGGTTCACAAAGGCATTTACTTCCCTAAAATTAAAATGAATAATTTTAATTCTTTATAATTTTAGTGAGTGGTTAAATAATAGTGAGCCAGAAATTGCTAATCGAACAACAAAATTCCAAGTTATTGACAGGAGATTCTAAATTGAAACTAAAACCCGTGTTCTCCGACCCCGCCATCGTATTCATCGCCGCAAAAAGCAAACAAATTAACATGAGCGATAATGTTTCAGCCCCTTTCAATTTATTGGAAATCAAATGCTGTATTATCACCGTAAAACGTTCCGAAATGGTCGATGTAGAATGAATAATACACAGCAACCCTCTAGCGGACGATGTAGGCGTTTGGCCCCTGACGTCACTGCTGACGTAAGCGCCCGAGCCTTTGCTCTGCTTCGTTGCCAGATCTTCATAGCTAGACGCAGTTAAAGTAACGGGTGGATCTGTCGACGGCTTTTAGCTGCGGTATTTCTATATGTAACGGGATTTTCTTTCCCCTTTTATTTTTTTATTCTTTAGTTTCTTTTTCGTTTCGGGGTTAGAGTAGGACAGGAGCAAAAAAAGAACAACAATCTTTTGGAATTTCGTGTTCTTTTACTTCGAACGATGATCCTGAGAGAAATCTGTGATGTATCATAAACTGGTGCGCGAATAATACCGTCACTCGGTGCGATCGTTTCGAAAAGGTGTCGTAATTTTCAAGTAAAAACTGGAAAAGAACTTTCATTTTTCAACAGTTGACTCTTGCAAACTGTTTTATTCGAACGCTTTCATTTCCTGGACTTAAGTGGAAAAACATATTGATCTTCAGCTGAACATCTGTTAATTTTTGTGCTGTGTTTTGTGAGGTACTGTGTGTGTGAGAAGCATTTGTGTGTTTAGTTCGACGACAGAACGAAAAAACAATTGTTTTGTCGAAAGAAATTGTGTCGTACTTTATCGTCTGCACGTTTCGTTTTCAACCAATTTCACATTTGGAAACAGTGACGTCAAAATTTGTGCCAGACAGAGATCTGACTGTGTGAACATTCTTTTTTTCGAACTTTGATTCAAGACATTCGGATTATTGTTAAACACATAACTGTTTATTGTTTGACTGATTTAGAACAACCATCGTTACAAGAAGAAAAATCCAGATTCTAGATTCTACGTACAGATAATTTGGTGAGTATTTTTTTTTTTTTTTGCATTAATTTCCTTTTTCTTGATTAAAAATTCGATTAAACGAAATAATTAGAGAATAGTTTCTTCAAAGTTTATTTGAAAGTTGATCTTTGGATCAATAGCATCAAAATTTTTAGACTAAAATTTTTTAATAAAACTCAAGGTTCCAAGCGGTGAAAATAGGGCAGACTTGATTTGTGAGATGCGACGGAGGTAACCTATTTTCCAACTCTTCCTGAATTCCGAGTTTTCTAGTTCTGAATTGTTGAAAATCCAAAAATATGACAAAAAATATATCAATTAGTCGAGTTTTTTTGTTTCATTTAACAGTTTATCTTATCTTGATGAAAAAAATAAAACTAATTACAAATCTAGTCCCCCCCCCCCTTTAGTAAAATATTTTGGCTCAACTGGTTTCAGAAAGGATTGTTTATTAAATATGTCATTTTCCCTCCCGATTGTTCACCTGTAGCGAAGTAGGGGTCGACCTAGGGGGAAATAAATGCCCCCTTTCACCCTCCCCCTTTACATTCTATTACAGACCTTGAGCAAATAGTGCATGCTTCAATGAGCAATGATGTCTCATGCACTGAATTCTTTTCAATCGCTTTTGACTCATGGATAACATTCCATTGAATATTTAATTATTTGAATTGTATTTTGAGAAACTTTTAAATTTATTTGAGTACAAACTGCCTTATATATATCTTGTTGTTGAATATGTCAATTGTTTATTTTTTTTTATTAAAAATAGATAAAGTGTTTGATTTCATATGATTATATCACGTTTTATTTTGATCAAGTCTGCCCTATTATTATTTTTTTATTTAGAATGAAAAAATAAATATCTTTTGAATAACCATTATTAATCTTATTTTTTCTACTTTATTATTTTTTTTATCTTAATTTTTTTTAAAAAATTATTTTGGAAATATGCACATATTTTTGATAACATCCAGTTTTTGGAACTGTATCGAAGTTTAAATTTTGATTTTAATTAAGAACTAATTTTTTATAGCGCTATTTTGTATTTTAATATGTTTCCTGTGTATGTAGTAAATTATGAATGCCTTTTGTTTCAGCTGGAAAATTTAATATAAGTTTGTCAAATGTAAACGCCGCTTGTAAACTTAAAAACATGTTTCAAATTTTTATAAGTATTTAATCTTTTTGAAAAAATATCTAGAAAATATCAATTTTTAGGAATCAGAAGAACTTAATAAATAGAATTATGAATATTATTTTAATTGCTAACTAAAAAAATATCATTTGAAGGAGGAAATAATTTGATCGCCTATCCTATACTCTATAATTGTTTTTCCTGGGAACTCAAAAAAAGGTAAAAGAAAAAGCAAACAAATCTTATCTATGTTCCCGAAGAACCTGTTGATATTTTCCGATGCAGTAATTGGTTTAGTTTATTGATTTAATTGAAGGTTATTTACTTACTTATTGGAAATCAGAATTATTTTGCGTTGATCGAATCTTATTCGATTAATTTTTTTCTAGAAAGTTCATTGAAAGCAAGAACAATAGAATGAAAGAAGAACGCGTTTTTGTTATTAGAAAAATTAACCGCCAAGATTTTTATACTTCCTTAATCTATCAATGTATTTTCGATGCAATGACTTTTTGTTTAAACTTTCGAATGAAGTTTTAAAGTGTTAAAAATGTATATGTATTTTATGCCTTAACAAAAATGTTGTTTGATTGTCGACGATTTAATTTTTCGTTGTTCTACATGTGTTTGTGTCTCTGTATTTATGATAATTTTCCGTTTTATTAATCGCAGATTTCTCTGTAATGAATATTTCATTAAAAAATGAGTTACAATTTTAATCGGGCCATATAAAACTATTTCAAAATTGTGGAACTTTAAAATACATTCATTTTTCAGAAGTGAAAAATTTTTAAGAAATAATTTTAGCCATATCGTGTTTCATTTTGAAATTTATTGTTCTATGTAATTGCTAATGAAATGCATAGTTATTTTTTATTCCATTAAGTACTTCAAATAAAATTGCTAAGCGTTTTCAATCAATGTTGAATATTCCCTCACACAAGGTGTAAATGGTAATTAATTTAAAAATGTCGTTTATTGTGAGGGTATTTTAATTTTATTTCATGATTTTTAAAAAAAATTTTTAAAAAGTATTGGGGTACTTTTAGCATTAAGAACACTTTTTAAATGTTTTTCTGAAATTTATGATATATATTTCTTTTGGGAATCTACCAGTGGCGCAGCGTACACCCCCGCATCGCGGAAGGGGGCAGCCTGCCCCTGACCCTTCCAAAGCTTGACTGCAACCAAGTACTTACCCTTTGTAAAATCCATCTTGGGGTCCCCAAACCTGTCTTTGCAGAAGGGCCCAAATGTCCTCCACTGGAATGTACATGATTTATTTAGTATACTCGCAGAATTTCTTTAAAGTCTGAATTAGTTCTTCAATTTATTGATTTTTTTTTAAAATGATTTTTTTACTTCCTTCAAAGAAAAATAAAATTAATTAAGAACAGACGACGTTCATATGCAAATTTAAACAAGTGACCCCTTTTTTCGCCATCTCTTATTGTTTGATACAAATATTCAGGGCAATTGGAGTAAATAACATTCAACCCTCTAAAATTCAACAATCAATTCGTGAATTTATTTTTACCTGATTGATTTTTTCGATTCGTTTTTTATTTTAATTGATTGCGTTTTCCGTAAAATTGCTCTCATTTGTTATTTTCCCCAATTAAATCTTGAATGTAGGATAATATAAAATTGAATTATGTGACCTAACTATGTTGATTCGTATGTAGAACACTTACTTGAGCCATTTTCAATTCTTAACATTTAATTATGAAGTTTATTTGATCTCAATAATTAGTTCCAAGTGAATTATCTCTCTCTCGGCATTTTCAAAAGTGGTTTTTCCATTTTATGAGACATTTTTGCCCTTTTGATTTTCGGATGACGTTTCACGTTTCGTGTTCCGATAGAATGTTCTTTCACTGGCCTTGATAAGATAGGAAACAACAACTATCTCCAAATTCCAGAAATGCACCTGATAAGCACAATTTTCTAAAGTCTCTGTTTTCTTACTTGAATCACACTGAGTTCGAAAGTAGAAATCGTTACAATGCAATGTCTGCCATCTGTAATGAAATTAATTTTCTGAACTCTGTGTTGGATTTAGATATGTTAATGGAAAACTAATTGTAGTTTTGTTGTGCTTTTTTTTTTGCGGAAGTTAAATTCATTTTTTCTTATTAAATGTTTTTAGGTTTTAAAAATTGACTGTGTGGTTAAATTTAAGTGAGAAAGGAATTTTTATTGAAATTTAATGCATGCTTTTTAACAAATTTCATATTTTTAAATTTTATAAGTTTTAAGTTTATTTTTTAACCCTTTGACTTTCAATTTATCCACTAAGTTTTAAAGTTTTTTTCTTTCAATAATTAAAATTATCCACCTTTTTTTTATTTCAAAGAATATGATGTAAAATAAACATGTTTTTCGTGCATATTAACACATATTTGAAATTACTTTGATTTTTTCAAAATTCTATATTAAATTAATATATTTTTGATACGTTCTAATGGTTGAAAGAATAAAATTTGTTGTGCTGCTTTATTTTCAGTGTATGCTTATTGTGTTTTGATTATTTCATTTTTAAATTTGATTATTCATGATTAAAAAAAAGTATATATGTTTTGAAAGTTTCATAAATCTCCAAAAATTGATACCATCAAATGAAATGCTTGTATGGTAAAAATTAATTGTATTAATTAACGTCAAATTGCAGAAAAACAATAGCTAGTCAATTTAGAAAACGATTTTAACTCTTTGTGCTATTTTCATTATCAAAAATTTAAATTATCGCTTATCT
The DNA here is from genome assembly GCA_019973975.1 of Trichonephila clavata. Taxonomy (NCBI): domain Eukaryota; kingdom Metazoa; phylum Arthropoda; class Arachnida; order Araneae; family Nephilidae; genus Trichonephila; species Trichonephila clavata. The sequence goes on from BMAO01021960.1 coordinate 88,338, forward strand.
ATCGATTTACGTTACCGAAATTGTTTTTATCTTCTACGAATAGTTTCACCAAGTTTCCCTTTCAAACTGTGGTTCTTTAACACTTTGTTTTTAGAAAGCTGAAAAGTTAAACAAATATTAATGTCAACAAAGGCATCATGAATAGATTAGATGATTTCAATGTGAAACAAAGGAAAAGGTTGAAAATGCAACCAAGATGAGTCTTGAAGTCGACCGCAAACCATTCCGTTCACCTTGAACCGTTCCGCTAATGTCACAGCTGTTTGTCGCGTATGATGAAAGCAGCTTCGTTTCAGAAAAATAAACTCGCTTTCGTAATTGAGGAACGAACTCGTGTGCCTCGCGCTCTTTTCCAGTGCGTCGTGTCGCGTGGACCCACATCGTGCCTATTGCACGCGTGCTTATTTAAAAAGGTTGAACGCTTTTGTTTATTCGGTTAGAATTTTTAAGTAATTTTAAATTATTAGTATTAAATGGCTAAAAATTTCTACCAATTGTTAATTATTAAAAACTATTAACGCTGAATGTTAAGTATTTTCAAAACTATTAATTATAAATTTTCAATTCAACAAGAATTTTACATTTGAATTGTTAAGTGTTATTTAATGTCATAAATAATTGTTACACAAACATAAATAATTCAATCGTGTTTGCTGAGGAACTAGAGAGGTTAAATTTTTTTTTAAAAAAGGGCCCCCAAGGAATTTTTATTCAAGGCCCATGGTTCACCCCCCCCCCTCTTGCGTACTCTACTTCTAGCAGAATTTACCACATTTAATCCCTCTTACACTCAGAGGCCGACACATTTTTAATTCTTTTAAAGAAATAACCCTTCGGCATTTTAGTCTACGTGTTTTTTAGAATGTTACCCTCCCCCCTCCTCCATAAGAGTAGTCTGAATACGCCTCTGTCTGTTAGCAATTTACTTTATTTAAAAATTATACTCAAATAAGTTGATTACATAATAGCTGATTGATAATAAATTGCCAATCAGTGATTATGTAATGGTTATGTTTTCTAGTTTTCATAAAAAGCACTATAAATATTTATACTGTTATAAATTTAGTTGATATAAATATATTTTTCTATTCCAGTGATTTTATTTTTGTGGACAGCTTCTTTTTGTGCAGTACTAACTCAGTAAAATTTTCTTTGTGAGTGAATATTTTTTTAAATGAGGAAGAAGTTTAAATTATTTTCGAATATTTTAACCCAATTACTAAAAAGAAAATTTTACTGATGACCTGTTTTGGTAGATTGAAAAATGTAAAGAAGAGCTGTCTTTTTTTTTTAAAAAAAATTTCTATTATCTTTTATTATGGAAAAAAAGAATGGAATGCGGATGTCCATCTTGTTTACAAAAAGGATCTGGCAATTTAAAACACATGTGATCAATGGTTTAAATTAAGTGCTCTTTTCGAATATTTTATTTTTGATTTCGTTCTCGTTTGTGGAAATCTTTACCTCATTTCTTCGTGTTCTTATTGTTTTATGAAAGAGCTTATCGCTGGCTGATTTTGAAACGAAATTTTTTTGTATAATATACTATGCAGCAGTAATGTGAGTAATTTGTAATAAAGTTTTTCGAAATTGAGAATATTTCAAAGATATTTGTTGTGTTAGTAAGGTTCGTCAAAATGTTTTGTTAAAAGTTGTGAGTAAAAAGTTAAAAGTCCTTAACATGGCTTCCTTCAGTCTTGACTGTATTGAAAGAAGCAGAAAATTCAAAAACGAAAATTCAACAACCGAAATTTATAATTCTTGCGGCGTAAAATTTTTTCAGTATAAGTTGAATAAATTATAAATAAAATATTACAAATAATATTATTATTGTACTAATAAGACTAAAGTGATTTTATTTGTTCGAAATTGGTTTTATGTTATTGTGAGTTAAAAAGAAAGAGAAAGAAAAAAACTTCCTTTATTGTTTTTGTTCAATATGTTATGAGTAAAAATCAGTAATTCGTTTCAAAAATAATTTTGGCAAGTAAAATTCGTGATAGTTTATTCAATGTATTGAATTACTAAATAAACATTGAGTTAATACATTCTCAGAACAATTTCTGATCATTATGCTGTTTTTTCCAACGAATTGCAAAATATTTTAGCCATTTGAATGCGCTATTTGTTATGAAAAATGAATTACATTTTTTTTTAATAATGATGACATTTACGAAATATATTTCCCTGGAAACATCTCATTTATAATTCAAAATTTCCTCGAACGAGACTTTAAAATTAAAAAAAGTGGAAGGAAAGAAAAATAATACCATTGGGATACAGAAAACAGAAAATAAATTCGACACCGGCGAGATGAAATAACCAAAGGAATTCTGTCGTTAAAGAAGAAATTCACGCCGTCGACGATTTTTTTTTAATTCTTTCCTTTATTCCATTCTCCGTTAACATTTTTTATTCTATTTTTTTTTCTCCTCTTTTCTGTTTTTATTCTTTATGTTCTCCAGTTCGGCAAACAAGGGGAAAGAAAATAGCGATAAAATATTAAAAGAATGAGGGGAAAAAAGTTTTTCGTGTAATTCGTTCTTTCTAATCCCTAGAGGTGGCGCTATTTGAAGCTAAGTGTAAAAAAAAAAAATCCCATTCCACTTTTTTGTACTATGTGTCTTTTATTCTTTTACAAATGCTTTACGTGGGAGCTGAATAAAATCGTTTGGCTGTTTAAAAAAATAAGGCTCTTTAATATTCTATTTCTTTTAATGGCTTTTCGAATTGTAGTATATTTGAAAATGTGTTTTTTTTTCGTTCTTTTTTTCCCCCGTCGCTTGGAGGCTTAATTAATCTTTCTAATGAGAGCAGAGGAACTGAAAGATTATATTATTCAATATTGGAAAACATCTTAAAACCCAATGGAGTAGCGAAAAAATATTGAAAAACTATTCTTGACACTAAATGGAAGTTGATTAGTTTTGGTTATTTGTTTCTAATGCTTAAATGCGTGGTTAGTTGGTTGGTTATAAAAAAATATCTAGATTCAGATTAATTTTTTTCCAGTTATTAGATAATGTAAGATCTGTATCCTGCGTACAAACATTTTCTCCCCCTTTTTTCTGCACGCAGATAAAAGGATTATTGTTCTTTTTTTACATTGTATCGATACTTAAAAAAATCGTTTGATTTTTCAAATTAATCTTAATTTTTTCTTTTAATTCCATAAATGGACATACTACTTCTAAACCAAATTGTTGTTTTAATCAATTGAATGAAAAACCAATTAGCAAGGGACTTTAATTTTAAAAATTATCTCAAATTGAGTTAGTGCATTGTGGTTATAGATGTATGATACAAATTCCTGGCAAGAATTCATGAACTGACGTTCATATTTGGGATCCACCCATAGGCGGATCCGGAAAGAACTCCTTTGGGAGGAGTCCTAATATATATATCAACCTTAAAATTAATGTAAGATATTTTATTTGAGAAATGTGTGTTTATTTTTACAATTGTTAAGGAAAGTCTGAAAATAATAGAGCATTACTGGAGAGAGATTGAGTATTATTAAAAATATATTCCATTAGTGGAATCGTGGGAATCCGGAAATAATTATTGGATTTCATGAGTGAATTAGGAACCTTTAGAATACTCATGATGTATAATTAGTATATTGTAATTATATGTATGCGTGTGATTTAATTGAATAAAAAATTAGTTTTAAGGTTTTTTAATTTTTAACTCTGAATTTTAATTACAAGTTTTGTTTTTTAAAAAAATTTGCTTTTTCTTTATAAAAATCTTTGAAATCGCGCGTACATCATTATAATAGAACTTTTAATATGAATTCTTTCTCTGTATTAATTCATTTTTTTTTGTGTTCCGGATGAAAGGCGAAGAATAATTGTTTGTTTTAAAATACCCACATTTTAAAACACGCAAGTAGTTACTTTTAACTGAAATAAATTAAAAAACGCTTTCACTCATTTTTTTATTTTGTTTGAAAACAGAAAAGATTATTTTTTTGAAATTATACCACTATCGCAATTAAATCACGCCCCCTTGCCTAATCTAAATAAATAATTTAAAAAAAGAAGAAAAGATATTGCAGAAGTTTTTGAAAATCGATTTCATTGACTTTTAAAACTAATGAGTTGCGATATTATTTTGCAAGACATTTTGGCAATACTGACTGCAAATTTCCGCAGTAATTATCTTTGTTTCACAGCGAAGAAATGCTGTCCTTCATGTAGACATGTAATCATTTGGTTCATTTATTTTTGCTTCACAAAAGAGACTCGCCTTATGTCTACAATATAAAATTCCTTCTAGAAAACGATTGTTATTCACGATTCTTGATTGTTTGAACCGTATTATTTAATCAAAGCTAGCAAACACTCTCTAAACAACAACCTCATTCCTTTCCTTTCATGGTCATTGCTCCGAAAAAATGTTGGAACTGCAAAAGGAAGAATGGGGAGGAAGATGTTTTTCGTGCAATTTATTCTTAGGTCAAGCTGTTGCACAAATCGATAAGAAGTGTGTGTAGCATTCATTGTTTTAAGAAGGATTTGACTTGTGTTGAACGTATGATTCTTATGCATCGCGTTATGTGGTTGTAGGTGCGTTTATTATAATGGAACACGCCTTTTTCAATCGATGGAAGTGATTCCACAATGAAATCAAAGACACTTTGCTGTAATTAATAATTCTTTTTTTTAAAACAAGGAAATGGTAAAAATTGATTTTTTTATTCACTATAGTCTTAGAAAGCAGTTTAAAATTTGAATTTCAATCCTTTTTATGTATGTTTTGTTTTTTAAATTCAGATTATCTGACTTCATTAAAGTATGCGGCTACCCTAAAATTTTGCCTAAAATTTATAATTTTTTATGATTTTTTTTTATTGACCATCTTATAAGCTTTATAAAAATACCAAGTTTATTATTTTCTGTTCACTAGAACAAAAACTACAAGTGTTTTAGTAAAAACAGATACGATTACTTTAAGCAAGATGTCATACTTTAAAACGCGTTTTGCTCGAAATGTGTTTTTTTTTCTTCAAAATGCTCAAACGGGGAGAGCGATTGCTCAAATTTAGTTTTGAAAATAATTAACTGAAATTTTTTGTGTATGTTCTGTATAATAGTAGAAGTGTTTTAACCTTCAGATTTATCAACCACTGTTTTATTACAAAATTTGCGGTCCCTTATGTTAATATAATCACTGTTATTTTAAGCAATTTCATATAATAATTAAGATAAAGTGCTCTAGTTTTTGTAAAAATTAAAATAACTCTTATCCTGAAGGTTATTTCAAAAATGAATAACATAGCAACATATAAGAATTGGAAAAAATGAAAATTTGTTCATAAACGTTTGGTACAGAAAGGGTTATTTTTTGTAAAAAAAAATTTGCCATTTTTTTCCCATTTTAGTAATAATAATTTCTTTTTCTCTTCTTAGTTTTAGAATATTTTTCTGAAAATGTACTAAACAAATATAAAAAAAAAACACACACACACACACAAAAGAAAAGTCCCCGTATCTCCATTTTTTTTTTAAAGTTGTCGCAAGTAGCCGGATACCTTAAAGATGAAAATGTCATGCTTTGGAAGAGTTTTCTGAAACAAGGTGTAGATCAGGGGCACTCAACCTTTTTTCCCGCCGGGCCACAAACATATGACATGTATTTCAAGTGAGGATAATGGGGAGGGGGGTGGGGAACACACCATAAGACCATAGCAAAATTAATCAAAACATTAAAACTCATTTTCTTGACCTTTACTTTAATACTATATTAACCTTTGTATCAAACACACACAAAAAATATTAACTTATATGCATCTTTTTTTATGAGTTATGGGGTAGTTTCAAATTCCTTTCATCCATGGCCAAGATTCTTTTTTGCATTCTACTATAAAAAAAGAAGCAAATTGATAGCCAAATAGATAGATTTGAATTGCTTGATTGATAAAATTTCCCATTAAATTTTTAGTAAATGGTTCTAAAATAATTTAATTTCTTAGTGCACAAAGGGCCATAACCGGGACACTCAGAAAAGGCAGGCGGGCAACATGCAGCCCACGGGCCGCAGGTTGAGTATCACTGGTATAGATGAATTGCAATTTCTTGTAGAAAATACTTTGAAGAGGAATTTTTTAAGATCGAATTCGCTCAAAGATTGTTAACTTGAGATTCCTGAAAAATTGTTAATCTCCATAAATTCACGAATAAACAAATTCGACGCTATCATTTAATATTCACCTATTGGTGGTATATATTGGTGCAATTTGTTTATTTGAGGATGAATTTATCAAATGTAGTTATACAAATAATTTCTCACTAATTCACAATTTTTGTAAAAATTTTAACCGGGTTTTTCTTTTAAGAGCTTGATACTTTTAATATTTCCTTGAATGTTTTTACAAATGAACTCTTCATATGCATTAATTCTTATTCTCAATGTTTTTCTTTATTTTTTGTGTTATGTTTCTAGTGTTTTTTCCTTATATGTGGTTTTTTTTCCAACTGTGTTTGGTGGAATTTTGTGGCTCTTACTGTTCGTTTTTCTGCCATGCACATTGTAACTGGAAATTTTTTTTTCTGTAATCTGCATTTCTTGTAAATAAATACTTTTTACAGCTATTACAGAGCAATAATTCTGTGAATTAAGTACAATTAACATGACAGGTGACTGTTTTGTAATCGTTATAAAATGGGTGTTATCAATTAACGACGATTGCAATTAATTATACAAGATTTAAGTATGGGTAGTAGTATTCATGGTTAATTACTTGATTACTATTAGTTAACAGTTTTAATCAGAAAACAAACAATTACTTCTTCAGACATTTTAAGGGGTTCAGGTATCCAACACCATGAATGTTTAGTTAATCTTTTAAAAAGTGTTTGATAACGTTCTTTCAAGGAATTTCCTGATAACTTACGGGTATTCTTTTATAAGTTATTCTTATATTTATTCTGCTGTATTATTATGCATATGGTTTTTTTCACTGAGCGTCATTTACTTTTAAGTCCCATTTGATTATTATTTTCAAAAAAAGGGAGGGGGGGGGGGAATTAGGAGCTTTGTATTTTTTATCGTTTATGAAAATGTTTTGGTTCGTTGAACTTGCTGAAATACTACGTAATAATCGATTATGACATGGAAGATAAAACTATTATTCATAATCTCCTGGTCGGGCAGACATGCGAGAGAGAGAAAATAAATTAAATTTCTATATTTAGTACTTTATAACGGAACTATTTCTTTTTGTGTGTTTTCAACATCATTAATTTAGAATAAGTGCTATTTTGTAATAATTTGATAGGTTATAGAAATTATATTTTTGTAAGAAATTAATTAGAATATTCTTTGAAAAAAGACTTTTTATGATAAATTTTTTGCTTAGGTGTTCATCTGAATTTATGCTGCACATAAAACAACCAGTTTTTTTTATTTAATTGAAGTTTTTATTCTTGGAAGTTTTTATTCTTAAGTTTCTTCTTTTTTGTTCTTGGCTCCTTTTTTATTCTTAAAGCTTCTTCTTTTTTGTTCTCAGTTTCTTTTTTATTCATAATTTTTTTCCTCTCTGTACTGGAGTTCTTATTCTTATTTAAATTCGCGCGCGGGCGAAAATTCTAATTATTAGTGTAATAAAGTCGTAGTTTGATTATTATACTTTTTAACATGTATAAAACATTTGAAATTTTAAAATTTTCAAAGCGAATTTATTAATAAGTACAAATAAAGCAATTCTTGAGTAGTTTTATGACAGTTCCTCAAATTATAAGAACCTGGCCATTGCGATTTTACATATTTCTATTATTCTCAATATACACGTGAATGTTCTGGGAGGGGATGAAAAGTTCGAGTTTCCCTTCTTGACAGGAGGTAGAACAAGAAGAAATAATTGCACGCGCGCTTTCTTAATGTGATGACCGAACACAATGAAAGTATAAAAACAACGTCTTTTCACTGTCCTTCAGATTCCGTATCCGCTGTCAATCCCCTGGATTTTCTTGCTTCATGTTTGTTGTTTAATTTCACCGTGAAGGTGACTTTCAGTTCGGACATGTGCGCTCATTCCGTTTTTTAAACGAAAAAGAGTTTTCGCACCCACCCGCCGCTCGCTTTGAACAAAAGGGGGTGTAGAAACGGACGAAAAGCGTTCACCGTGAATGCATTTCCGTTCGATCAGGGCAGGCAAAAGAATTTCGGACTAGACGAGACTTGCTGGATGACCCGTAACCTCTTTCGACTAATACACAGTTTGGTTTGCAGTTCGAGAATGCAGAGATTTTTAGTTTGATTCAGTGGCGTACACAGACTAATTTAATGGGCGGGATTACATTTTTAAGGAAAAAACGGTAGACGCGCGAATGCACCGAAACGTAATTTGTATGTTTAAAATTAAAGAACCTCCAAACCCAACCCTTAGGTACGTTCCGCCACCAGTTTGATCGGTGAGGTAAAATTTAAAATAACCCGTAGTTGATTTTTTTTCTTCAAAATACGTTTTTGTGCAATTGATATTGTAGTTTTAAATCTGCTGTGTAAAATGTATCGATTTTTAAAAGGTATACAGTTCGGATTTTGGGTTAGACATGTCTAACGAGATCAGATGTTGTAATTTTTTTTCTCAGAAATTCTGAAAGTTGTTACTAGAAATACGTTTATATTTTGGGTATGAACTAAAAGGAATACAGTTTTGTTTCGATTCTTTTTTCTTAATTTGTAGGTGTGTGTATTTTCATGAGACATATAAAAGTGATCCAAAGTAAAATGGATCGCCTTCAATGTTTGAGAAAATTTTCCCTTTAATGATCCATAACTTGAGAAATGTTACATTTGCTTGTGTCAGTTGCATACAGGGGAGGAATGAAGCCCCATAAGATAAATCAGAATTTTTTATTTTTTAAACCTTTATAAGGCCGTGGGACTTTATACCCCAACTTCATCAATCTAATATCTGCATCATTTTCCTCTATTTAATTTACAATTTCTTTTGCATATTAAAAACCTATATCTATTTACAAAACATTTTATACATTCGTGGAATTTACTGTATGCTGATCCTTGTTTTCAGGGAAAGTAATTTGTATATATAAATATGTAATTTCATCACATCATCTGGGAACATAAATTTGATCTATTTTGCAATTCCTTTTTCTGGGATTGTAATATTTGCAAAATATGTATGAAATTAATGCAGAGAAATGTAAACAAACTAAAGTATAAAATATCCTTCCTGCCTTTTCAATATCATGCAATGGACGATGGTAAACATATCCCCCGAGTCCAAAAAAAAAAAAAAAGGCTTTTAAAAATCAAATTAACTTCAATTGATAAGCTAATTTCCTTCCTTAAATTAGTAGCATGTTCAAAAATATTTTAATGTGCCATTTCTGGAAAAAAAGACACCTATTAAAGGTATAACATTTTTATGATCTTAGCTCCCTCTTTAACCAAAAACGTGGATTCGCCTCTTATTTATATATATGAATATAATGCATGCAAGAATAATAAAAAAAGTACGTATTGTATGCATTTCAGGAGAATCAAATCTGCTGCGTTTAATAAAATAAAATTTATTGTTTGAAAAACTTGTTTTTACAGACTTTTCTTTTAAGAATTCACAAGCGAAAGCAAGTTTAAAATTGTTAGTAACGTGTTGTTGTGTGAATGAACAATATAAAACCTAATAAAGCATTCAGTGTTCAGTTAATATATACTGTTTACAACGAATATGTATCACACAAAACATTTTTAATCGATAATTCTATAAAGATCCTCGTAATCGTTCAGCTAAAGAGAATAACCATGTTATTTTTCAATAACTTGTGAATGTCAAACGACACGTAACGTAATCGTCATTTGGAATGAAATCAACTGGAAAAAAGACGAATGAATCATGCGCTGAGACATTTGTTAATAGAAGTGAATCATCTCTCTTGGAATCGATTTCTAATTGGGTCTATCCATTACAGTTATTTGTAGATCGGGCCTTGTAGATTGCCTTGTTTGACCCGTTTCTTAAATTCCGCCGAAAAATGTCTCTTTCAACCGCCCGCGAAATGTTTCATCGGCGCTATCGCTCGGCGATGCCGCTTTTCCAGCATTGCGGCCCTGACGGACGATAACACGTTCACTGATGTAACTGGGCGTGTGACCTCGAAAGAAAAAGGCGGGAAACGATGCTTCCAGACTGGACTTGAAATTCATTACACCATCTGCTACGGAATTTGTCTCGCGAATCAACCAAGACATAATCGAAGCTTTATTTTTCTTTAAAAAAATTCTGTTTCCGTTTCCTGTTTTAAGGTGTTTTTTTAGTAAATGCTTTTTGTTCTAATCTTGATAGATTTATGTCACTTTTTTTCCCCTCTCGTCTGATTAAATATATCATAAGAGATAAGCGAAGTAATAATTGCAACATATATATATATATATATATATATATATATATATATCTGGAAAGTTTATTCTGAATTTACTGAATTTAGGTGAATGTTTGGATGAATTAGAAATAAAGTTCATTTATTGCATATTTTGAAAAGGTTTCCAGTTTTGTTCTTCAAAATTGCTTTATTTTTAATTTGTTTCTAATTGCGTTATCTAAATCTTTGCATTTTATTACACGTATGTAAATTTTTTTTTAATAATCAATTAGTGCTTATAAATAAGTGAATACATTTTGTTTATTTTATTATTCAGTAATTTTAATTTGTTACATTTGGAACGTTTAATTTGTTAACTGCAAATTAACTGCTGAACTGGGAATTTTTTATGCTTCTCTCCGGTGTATTCGAATATTTTCTAACGAGTTTTACGTTTCTCTTAAATACATATTAACAATTTTTATTTTGTAAATTTCAAAAAGTTATGAAAATGTGAACTGCGGTCGAAGGAAGCAGTCTTAATTTTCTAGAAGTAAACAATTTTGAATTCAGAACAATTTAATTTCCTGTAAAAGAGAGAGAAAAAATGCAAACATATAAAAAATGACAATTTGAAATAGAATCAGCATAACTACTTTGAGAAGACAAGCATATATTCTTAGACATATAGAGATTTATATTCTATTCTAATGTTTATAATTTTTTGAATTTACTACTTCCAAAAAATCGTTAATTTTTTCTGTACTTTTTGTATTTTCACATCGTTTTTTACGATATATCTGAACTTATTTTTCTTGAAGTTTTACTCCCTTCCCTTTTCTAAAATGTCTGTATATGTTTATTATGTTCTAAATGTATTTTAAAAAATATGTTGTATTATGGTGATTTTAACTCAATGGGTATAATACTAGGAGATTGATCAAATAGTAAGTCATCTATTCCTATTTTATGTAATATTGTTTTATTTTATTTATTGTACAAGTAAAAGGATCGTAGTGGTGAGAAAAAAGCGAATTATATGTATGATTTTCGTAAGCATAAGCATTTACTTAAAGTATGGTATAAAATAAAAATTATTAATTTTTATAACAAAAATTTTTAATACACATATTCTAAATGTAATAACTAAATGATGACTTGATCTTTTTAATAAATTTCTGTAAATTAAGGAAAAAACAACTTCTGTCGGAAGGGAATCTTATTTTCTAGAATTGAAATTCTTTGATTTCGAAATATCTAAAAGCAGTGGACGCGCGCACACAGAAATTTTTTAAGGGTCCAGGGTTGAAAGTCCACTAATCTCGCATCATGCTCCAATACGCCGTCCAAAATATTGTTTTGATTTTGTCGATTATCGGGAACAAAAAACAGCAAAAAATTAATTATTGAATAAATAATTAGTATTAATTAATGTAATTAATTATTTCTTACAAACAATTTTTTCTAACTATATACATATGATTATAATGAATCGAAAAAAATCAAAGGCTTTGGGAGGGGGGTCCGGAGATGCCCTCCACCCCCTTGTGTGCGCTACTGTCTAAAAGAAAAGTATATTTGAATCCTTTTTCCTTTGATAAGAGAAATTTTCATGTTCAGCTGTTATTTTACTTCATTTCAAATAATCACCCATCCACATTAATTTTCTCAACTGTTATGTATATTGCATTTTTTGCCAACAAAAACACATTTAGCCCAATTTGAAGATTTGTATTTTTGTCTTTCTCATCTGAAAAAAAAAAAAATACTTTCAAATAAAGTATCCTATTTTGTTTTAAAAATACCACCTTCCGAGGAGCCATATCTGTCGCAGTAACCATTTTGACTGTGGGCTTCATCCGAATTCGATTCGTGGTAAGATACTGTTCTTTTTCGTCATTGAAAGAGTCCCAAAGGAAGAGCTCAGGTAGGGAATTTCTTCGAAAGCGATAGGAAATAGTTTTCTGAGCTTGCTTCGAAGATAAAAGCGTTTCTTTTCCGAGATAACAACACGACTTCCGGTAACTGTAGCGAGTGGAAGATTCTCTTATCACCGTGTGTTATCGAGGACATAACTGCTTACGGGGTAAAATTGGAACGGAAGGTGGATATTGTCCAATCTTACAACCATCGATATGTCACTTACTGAAAAAAAAAAGAGGACAAAAATTGCGTGGCGTTCGAATTTCAGTCTACGCCAATATATTATCAAAAACAGATGCCTCAAGTAAGCTAAAAATGGTTTTCCTTTTATTCTTTAATGCTTAAATATCTCAATTTTGTCAAATCGAGTGAAGAGAGAGTTTTGTTAACGTTTTTCTTACTTACTACCATGGAAATCGTTCAGTCTGATAATTAAGCAATATCTTTTTTGCGGGTTCGCTAATTTGTTTGAGCTATAAATAATCACTTTTACTGAATTTAAATGTGATTGTCTTGATCTACTTATTATTTATTACCTTTTACGATTTTGTGCCATTTATTTCAAACATGATACTGTTCAGCTGGGTGGATATATGGACATAAAAATTATCATTAATAGAAACCTACCTATGAGGGAAAAAATGTTCTATGGTATAAAGATTAGGAAAAAAAAAAAAAAAATTTAAGAAATTAATTTTAAAATTTTTAATGTTGCCACAGAGGTTGAATTAAAAAAAAAGAAGAAAGTAAATAAATGGAAAAAACATTTAATTTGGGTTAGACGATTTTAGACTGAAAATAAAAATATTTTTCTACAATATAAATAACCAGAAACGATTACTATTGTTTTGAGATTTAGCGTCAGGTGTATTAGAATATACATATAAAATTATTTTAAAAATATTATTAATAGAAAAAACCTTTAAATGCAATGTTTTGGCAAAAAATGAAGAAAGAATGACATATTTTCAAAACATTTTCCTCTCATGAAAAATGCTTTTAAGTAATGCTATTTTGCTTATGTATAGCGAAGACAGAGAATGAACTAGGATTTTTGAAATATATAATTTATATAGAAGTGGATTTATTCATATTGTTATATATCAGATTGTAGAGAGAAATTTTAGCAAAATATACCCATTATTTCAATTGATCCTAACTGAAAATAATGTGAATTTTTCAAAAACCCTAATTCAGTCCCTGTATAGAAGTCCTAACTATATATGGGTTTAAAGCTTTTTTAATTAAAGGAGAATGTTGTATTTTTATTAACACGCTTTTATAAGCTTCACGTGTATGTAACGGAATCTTTGAACTAAATTTTTACCCACTTTAAAAGATCAGAAATTCAAAATTTTGCACACTTGTCCAGGACCGATGACAAAACAATAATTTAATAATTTTGTTCCATTGTCCTGATCAGGATTAATAATTTCCCATTTTCAGATTTGGCGACTAATTCCAGATCCCATTTCCAGATTTGGCGACTAATTCTAGAACCCTAAAGCGAAAACGCCAATGGATATTCTAGATTCTAAAAAAATATGACGCATTTAAGATTAATTCATAAACGAATAAATGATAGTTTAAAAAACTAAAAAAAGAACGCGCTTTTATTGTAGATCGAACTAAAAAATGAAAAACAATTTTTGTGTAAAAAAACTAAAGAAACACGCTTTTATAGTGAATCGAACTGAAAAGAAAAAAAATAATTCTTAATATAAGAATAAAATGATTAACGAGAAAATTAATGTCATTGGGGTCAAAGCGTGGGGGTGCTCGATATCAATTGTTATAATTTCTTACTTGTTCTATTCCGAAATAAAGAGTTAGTGTAAAAATGTAGTACAAAGCATCCCACGCTTTTACAACAATGGCATTAAATTATATTTTTACTTTTTCGTTCGATTCCCTATAAAAGCATGTTTTTTAGTTTTTTAAAACTATAATTTATTTGCGAAAAAATATTGCATTTGAATAATTTTTTTCTTGAAAAAAAAATTTAAATAATTTTATTTGTATATTCTAATTTATACAACTTTATATCAAAACAATTGTTCATTTATACATTTTGTCAAAATCACGGCTCCTAACGTAATCACCTTATTTAGGTCAAAGTAAAAAACCGGTGCCCTTATTATTTGTGTTAAAAATCTTGTTTTCAAATTATTTTGTCTGTGATTTTTTTCTCCCTTATATCGATCGATATTTGGATCAATCCGATTCTTTAAAAATAAATCATTTCAAAAGTAATTTGATACAATGACCTCATTTTGGAATCACTTGCAAAAGCTTCATTCTGTTTCATATCCGTTTCGGTTATCAAATTGTAGTTTATTTGTTTAGTAGAAGCAGTATAAAAGCAAAATTTAATGAATATTGTCTGTAAAAACACAGTACAAGCATGCAAAATGCTAATTAGATCCGTGTTATGTTAAGTTTTCCCAACTTCGTCGTCATTGGAAATCATGTCTTGCAACGTTAAGCAATCGGTTCGTTGAAATAATTTTCAAAACCGATTCTGTAAAGATCGCCATTTCACTGGTATTTTTCTCGGTACACCTTTAATTTCCAATCCAGAGCAAAGAAGTTAGAAGGAGAGAAAAAAGTGCCGCACTGTGCGATGATTAATGATGTTTGTGCAAAAACGTCCTTCCAACCGTAGTGCGGGCACCACGCGACAAGAACCCGTTTCGAATTCTCCAATGGACAGATTTCCGTAGAGGAAAGTACTTCCATTCCTTGCTTAATAATGTAGAATGTCCTATTTTTACTCTTACGAAACTGGGTATTGTTCGCGAAGACTTCCCCTTTCGTGAAAAGAATGGAATGAAATAAATCGCGGTTGCATCATCTCCCACCGTGTGCAAAACCGATTCTCACTGGTTGGCGACCTTCGGATCCAGCGTTACTTTTTGGCGAGAAAAAAAAAAAAAAAAATGGCGTTAACGCATCAAAATTCTTTTGTTCCTTATCATTCAGATACATGAGTTTGATTGGGAAAACAGCGATGAGAGTTGAAATAATAGGGAAGTAATTCGATTTTGAAATTGGAAGAACTTCTGGAACGTTTTGATCTTTTACTTATGATACTTCGGAGGTATTGCCAATCAATCATTAGAGCATTTTTATCATATACGTATACTCAGGGATTTCTTAAGACTCATTGAGGTCCTGGGCCAAGAGAAGATATTTGAGGCCCTGGGCCCTTACACAAAAGTAGGCCCTACCTGAGATCTTTAAAAGTAGACAATAGTAAACACTGTCAAATACTCGATCAAATGGTAATTTCAAACAAACAAATGTGCACAACTCACAAATCTCAAAAAGCAAGGCACAAACCAGCTTGACTGAGGGCCACCTTTCGACTTAATGAGTTTAATGAATGTTCATGGTATTCGACCTTGGCATGGACAGTGGTCATCACATAATAATAATACAGTTTTACCACTTTTGCCAGTTGACATGCAATTTGAAATTCCTTGCTTTTAGGGGAATAATATTTGACCATTAAAATTATCTGGATCATGATCTTATTAAGACTCGGGACCCCCACCGAGGGTAAGACCCTGGCCTTAAGACGTCCCTGCGTATACTTGGTAATCGCTTTTTTTTTAAATCACGTCTTCTTTCGTGTTCCATGTACCAATAGTGTTATGTTTGAAGTTCGAGAAAAATAAGAGAAAAAATATCATTACCTTCAATGAATTGGATTAAAAATTAACTTTTCTATTTTCTAATCCCGATAATTCTCCAGGTATTTCCCGATCTTACCCCATCTGTAGAAATTGACCTCAAACCCAATTAATACCAGATTATATTTTTGACTACAAGGTCATTCTTACATCTCTTTTTAAACTTGATGCATCACCTCAGGACATTCTTTACAGTCCTCAAGCTCCAGACCTGGCCTCGCTTGTTATTGGGGCTTCTGGACCAATATAGAAATGCATTAAATCCATAGACAGGAAGAAGATCGGAGATTGCCAACATTTCTGATGTTTTCAGTGGTTTCGTTCCCGACATTTTTAATGTTGTCAATTACCGCTTTGAATAAAATCGGTCTATTCTTGTAGTCATTTATTTTCTCCCTCCCTTTCTTTTTTTACTGCTTTCGATACTTAAATTCCATTTAATAGTGGACAGGGGGTGTTGAATAAAAAGATCTAACGCACAGTAAAAAAAATTTTAAAAAAATCGTTTTCTCTTTTTCATAACTTGAACACTCTTTCTTCAAGCAGAGAGAAAAAAACAATGAAATAAACAGTTTCCTTCAAGGAAAGAAGCTTTAAATTCCAACCCAGAACGCGTTTATATTTCTAGAAGATGTGGAGCTTTTGTTGGAGTGGTTAATCTTGTCCGGCTATAAATATCTATTAGTGCTTTTCTTGTGAGAAGTGACGTAGTCAAAGGGGAAAGTTTCCCTCCCCCCATAGACCAACACCCCTAGGTGCTTTCATCCGCGTTTTTTTAAGAATGCCCCCCTCCCCCCACTAAATGTGTGATACCATCAATTTTATAAATCCTACACTTAACTGGAAATTTTAAAATTAAAAAAAAAAAGACGGAATTGAAAATTTTTTTTGGAACTACATTGAATTGTAAGGGATTGTGTGTGTTGTGGGGAGAATGGGAATCTATCGGGCATTAAGACCCTGTTTCAGATTTTAAATGCCCTTTTAAGCAAGAATAGAAGTATGTCTAAACCCAAATTTTGGAGGGAAGTAACAAATAGGTTACGTACACGTAACTAGTTCTTGTAATCCTCTCCGTATGAATAAGGTTATTTGTTTTCTTTTTCCTATAAAAACTAAAGAAAATGTGTTGTCACATTTTAAAAAAAAAATCTCTCTCGCATTCATTTACAGAGTTTTGATAATATTGTCAATGATGATTTAAGACTGAAATAGTAATGTTTTCTCTATTGCAAATTTGTATTTCTATTTTTATTAATCAATTTTTTGATTTGATCTTTAGTTCTTCAGAAAAATTTTTCTCGAGGTTAAAATATATTGATGAATTGAATTTGCTTGTTTGACTGTTTTGTATGTGTATACATAAAAAGGTATTTAAAAAAAAATTGCGTTTTTCTCACAAGGTCAGGACCTTGTAAAAACCCCGCTTGACTTTGTAAAATATAAATATACCTTTTTCACTTTAAATGTAATAATTCATTTAAATAAGGAGGAAAGGTACTGTAAAATATTTTTCATGCAAAATTTCAAAAAATATTTTGAACATAATTATTATAATTTGATATTTTTGTAAAGTGTAAAAATTATAACGATTGATTTTGCCCTCTTTCAAGAAAGCGTTTCAAACAGTGGCGGATTAAGCGGGTGTCGGACCTAGCGGCCGCCAGGGGCCCCCAGCGCTGGTAGTGGCCCCAAGCTTGATGAGTGCAAGGGCCAGCGACAAACCAACCACGCCACCTTGGAACAAAAAATGAAAAGAAAAGAAAGATACAATTAAACCCCCGCTAGAAATGTATCGGCATGCAAGAAAAATCCTAATGTAGAAAAACTTTTGAAAATATTTTTAACAATACCGATATCGAATGCATCAGGTGAATGATCTTTTTTAGTTTTAAAACGTGTAAAAATTATTTAAGAAGTACTATGGGAGAAAAGACAAATTGAACAGTATGACCATATTATATACAGAATAAAATGTTTTGGACAAAATAGATATGGTAAAAATAATTCAAATGAATTTTCGAAAGAGAAATCAAACTCTATAGCAAAACTGTAAGGTCTTAAGTAAGGTTTTTAATATTTTTTGAAAAATACAGTTAAAACTCATCGGCTAAAGAAAAATCTTATTATATCACTACGTTTTATTTTGAGAATTTAAAGTAAGCGACTCTTTTCACTATTTTAGTTTTTCGACTCTTAAGCCCATGGGCCCCAAACCTTTTACCGCCAGGGGCCTCCAACTACTTTAATCCGCCTCTGGTTTCAAATAAATTTTTAAAGGTTAAATCAAAAACTGAAGACTTTCTAAAAGAAACTTTTATACTGTGTAATGTCTATCTATAACTGTAAAAATGAAATTTACATACCTCGATTTGTTTCCATAGTTCTTTCCCCTTTTAAGTTGTTTAACTTGTATAGTATTTTTGTGAAAGTCATTGTTATGCCATTTTAAATAAATTTTTAGAAGCACTTCCAAACAATAGCAGAGTTCGCCTACAATTTTTTTTTTATTAAAGAAATTCAATGCATGCATCCAATTGTAAAATTATTTAATTCGCAAAATGTTAATCAGTAGTGTAACCCATCGTCGTAAAACCCATGTCATTTCAGTAGTATTTTCCGTAAAGATATAAATATGACGGTAAGAAATTTTAAAATTCTTTAAAAATGTGGAGCAGTTTTTTTCTTTTTCTGTAATTTAACGAAATAAAAGCAAGTTTGTCACAAACTATTAATAGAAATTGAGTGTGGTGTAAAAATGTGGAGATAAGGGAATCAGCTGAGGCGTCTTTCTCGTCTCCTGAGATGAGGTTTATGATTACGAGGTCTAGTAGTTGTCCAGTGGGACGTTAATAAACAGTCAATCAATCTAATAAAAAAAAAGTCAAGAAACACATAAAATTCGACTAGTTTGTTATTTTAATTCATAACCAACATTCAGATTTTTAAAATTTATAAAAAATCACTGAAAGTAAAAATATTTCTTTTACTTTAAATGAAGAAATGCAGGGACGATTTTAAAAGATTATTCAGATGTGACTTCCCTTACGCTAATTATGGACAAGGCCTTGAATCATTTGTAGGAAAGCTTAGCGCATTAGGGGCTTTAAAAACATTAAATCCTCATCCCCCGTTTCTTTAAAGTGCAAATGCGTTCCAAGAATCGCCTACTTCTATCAATCATTTCTAGACTATACTCCGTTGCCATAGTTACGAATGGTTACCAGCTCCAAGGTTTATCGCCCTGAGAAATCGAGCTGCAACGCGTGCCATCTATTGAGAGAAGGTAGCTCTTCAGTTGTTATTAGTGCCTCTTACGGGTGTGCATTCGCAAAATGTTTAAGGTTAGAACCATAAATCGGAAAGTTTTCTGGTAAAAAATTCGATTGAGCATTAGTAATATATTCTGGTTTCGCTCTTCTTTGGATAATATTGAATTTTGCAACACATTTCTTATTTCCAATCTGAGTCATTCCAATTTTTTTTTTTTTTAACATACATGTGTTCCGTGTTTCTTTTGTGTCAAAATGCTGAATAGATTTTGAACTTGTTCTGTTTTGAAATAAAGCCTGTTATCTTTCTTTTGCTTCTGTGTTTCAAGGTTAAATCATTAGTGTTCCTTGTGTATGACCTTGAGCTGAACTTGAAGTATTCCACGTGAAATTGTGAATAGAATAGGCTGGTTGGTTATTTTTTTTAAAAAAAAGTATTGTATCTTCGTAGAACATTGTGACAACTACAAGGTCTAAAAGGAATCCCAATTTGTAATTTATCAATTATTTAACATCTAACATTGCTGGCTGGGTATAATCTTTGCATTAGCATCATTTTGTACTGATTCTGTTTTGATATATTCAAGGGTAAAAAGACTGATTTTCAAAAATAAAAACAAATTAATTTTGTTGATTTCATGTAAAATATTTTAAGAAAGGTTTTTTTATGCTTATTTTTAAACGAATCAATGACTTGAGAAGCATTTCACGCTTTATAAAAATTTCAACGTTTAGTCTAGACTTCAAACTCCTCCCACCGTATCTGGACCCTCTCCAATCAGAAACTTACCAAGAAATTGAATGACATCCGGGACAGCTTTCTCGAGACATACCTGCACGGTCATCAGAGAGCAACGAATCCATTCATACCCAAAACATTTCCATCTGATCACACATCGTCTACATACCATTCATCATCCTACCATTCGCATTAGAAGAAAACAGCAGTGGGAGGCGGGGAAAAAAGAACGATTTGCTTTAGAAGAATCTCACACATTCGAACTATTTGTTCCCGTTTCCTAAAGACATCTCTCACTATTTTTATATAAAAAAAATTCTTTCATGGGAGAGAACAGAATTCCTTTTTTCCCCCTGACACATCATAAAATAAACAGAACGGTGATTGATTCATTCTTCCGTCCAATAACATCAGAGATAGAAGGGAAAAGGAAAAAATGCTTTCTTCCTGAATTCGCGCTTTAAGACCTGTTTTGTGAACGTGGAGAGAAAAAAAGACGCGAGAGATATTTTAGGGATTTTTTTCTCCCTCGAACGACGCCTCTGAAGCGACCTTGACCCCTCTATATGTTCTACAAAGAGTGTGTTCCTTTCTTCCATATCCAAATATTTCTGCGAGCAGATCCAGTCATTTTTGTGATGATGGATGAACCAGTTCTTGTTTGTAAGATTCGGTTCACTAAAATAATCCGTTCATTTTATTTCGTTCAGTTATATGATATTTGAAATTGAATGTATGACTGTTTAGGAACGAACTGAAATTATTGCAGCATAAAAATATACTTAGTCTGCAATATTAAAAATAAATGCATTTAAGTTTGAAACATAATTATCTTTTCGCATTGAATGACGATTCAGTGAATTTTAACATACTGAATTTACGCTAATCACTTTCTAACAAAGACAGGTCTTGTAAATTATTCGGATAAGATTTAAGCTTGAATTTGTACCTGCAATTAGTATATTCAAAACAATGATATATTTTACAATTTGATTGAATAATTATTTGTTAATTGACTAAAAATGTATAATGAAGTTAGGTGCTATTAAAAACGCAGAAATTACAGTGTGATATTGTTTAAATATTGTACAGTTTTCAAGCAAGATACTCGCTGAATTTTAACGTAATTAATGGTTAAATTTTTAATTTTGTTATGTAATTAAAATATACAAAAGAATTTCTGCTTTTTCGTATTGTTAAATCTAACTTGGACAGTCAAACTATTTTTCATTTTATCAATAAGAATTTTGAAAACAAACACAAATAATTTTATTAGCATCTTCAAATCAATGAGAAAATTAATTATTATTTTTTTGAAATCTGATAAATTATTCGTTTTAAAATTCGTGTCTTCGCAGATGAACGTATGCATGTTGCCAGTTCTTCGAATGAATAAATATTCCAAGTAAAACATTCAAATTCATTTTTATAAAAAGAGGATATCATAGAACATGGTATTTTGATTATTAATCTTCGACTGGTTTTCGTATAGCTCTACAGAAGTGGTATTATCTGTTAAAGAATGAATTAATTTTTAATCATTCTCTTTTCATTTTCAAAATATCTTATTTCGAATTTTATCACTATGTTAGAGAACCAATCTCATAAATGTATGGAATCTATAAAGAATAAAGAAGCTAAAACGAATACGAACACATAAATTCGAACGAAACGTTAATTACAGGACACAGAATTAAGCTGAACAACGAGTCATATTTTTCCACCTTTCATTCTTTTAAGAATGTTCTTTTTTTTCTGTTTTTAAAAAATCGTGAAAGAGAAGAATCGTAGAAGGAAGTTGAGGCTTTGCGTGCTTCTTGCAGACGATAATTCTGCAGTGTATTTGTATAATGCTCTGTTTTTACCAATATCTCCCCTCAACGAAGATACCGCCAAGTGAAAGAACGACTCGCAGATGTATCTCTCCCTTTACGGCTTTTCGATCTCACTCATCGGGTTGGTCTTAAAAGATTCGTTCGTGTGATTGACTCACTCTCGGGCGTGCGTTCCATCATCGTCCTGCGAGTCAGACGGCGGCAATACGCGCCAAAATTTCGGTGCGTGTAGTCGCGTTTCTGTCTTCCAGTAAGCGGACCTCCGGGGAAAATGAATCTGGAACCGCTGGTTGATTTGCTCCGCGAAACGCCCTCGCCGGATTCGAAGTAAGGGTGTGCGATTTGCTCTGTTTGTTTATTTTATGGATTACCAGTGTTAGTGTAAGCAGAAATTACGAAACATAATTACTTTTGCTTGTGACATAAGGAAGGTGATAAAAAGAAATGAATAGTGAGTTGCTTTCTTTATTGGTTACATATTTTCTGTGGATATTCATCGCACCGGCTGCAAAGTGAAGTGTAGTGTGTACCTAATGGAACGCGCTGGTGGTGAATGTATGAGATGCATCAATTTCCGAAAGAACTTTTTATAAGTAGAGTAAGAAATATTGATTCGAATTACGTATTGTGAACTTTATTTGAAGTTTTTTTTATCTTGAATGTTCTTAGATGTTTTTTTGAAAAAGAAAGACTCGCATTTTAAAATTTTTTTGTTGCTTTAGAAGTAATAAACCAATTTATACGCAATTTATAAAATAAAGTAGGAATAATAAATTTCGTATTCAGTTGTAGAATTTATTCAGTTATATTCATTATTATTTTTTAATGATGGTGATTAATTTTATGTTTGTAATTTTTATTTTCTGTTTTATTTTTTTAAAGTTTGATTGAATTATTGAACTTGATGTTTCGTAATTGTTACAATTTAAAATATACATTTTTTGAGATTTTTATGAATTAAATCTTCACTTTTTTTTGAACATGTATATGTATTTTCTTGAATTCTCCCCCCCCCCCCGATCTTCACTTAGGTGACCCCTTCAATTGGAATGTTTGAATATATTTTTTTCCCTACAGTTAATTCGAAATGGTTTTGTTAAAAGAAAAAATAAATAAACATCTTTAAATCAATAAACCGATTCTTCTACTGCCAAAAACAGAGTAAAAATGACAAAAAAAAAATTGATTAATGAAAGTACAGTATGTTACCATTAAACAATAATGTATGTATTATTTTCCTCTTATGTGAAATTATTACATGAACATAATTTAGTGTTCTTTCAGGTTTATTATTTTAAGTCTTTTTTACCAAACCTTAAAGAAATTAGTTATTTTAATGACAATAATTCTATATATATACGCAGCTTTTGTTATGTAAAATTAGATTTTAAAATGTAATACATAAAGTTTGTATTCAGTTTTTATTTTTACTGGTATGAAACAGTTTTACTTCTTTAAATTCTTCATTGGGAATGTCGCATTGAAAGCCGGAAATGCCTGAACGCGAGTTATAAAGATCCCAGGTTTGATATCCGTTAAAAAAAAGGGCAAAAATACTTCCTCTTCTACAAATAAAACGCACTGCTCATCAACTTTGATGATACCAAAACAGCCTTTTTCTAAACAATATGCCAATTGGGGTTTTCAATTATTTTATCTATTAAACACAATGATAATAAAAACAAGTTAGATTTTTACGACGATACAGTTTTATTGATGATATGACTTATATTTACATTCTAAAAATGATATTTTGATTCCGAACATTATTTAAATTAATCGCTGTAATAAAACTTCTGAGACTGAAGTATTTCAAGTTTTCCAGAAGGATTTCATTCATGTTTGGTAAATCAGTTTTATGGATTTCAGAAATAAAAGATAAAACTCCATAAAAAATAAATAGTTTCACGATTTGAACCATCTAGCCGATAAAGCATCTCAACTTGAATTGAGAAAAATAATTGACATGTTCTTATCTGTCTCGTCTGCAATAATTTTACTTTTTTTTTTTTTTATCATTCCTATAAATTTCGTAGAAACAACATCTGGTTTTTCCCGATTACACGTTTATTTTAAAATAACAAACATTGCTTTTTTGTTTGAATAAACCTCTCGCGAGTTCATGAGTTTTTTTGTTTTTTTGTTCGGGTAGGAATACTTTTAGGCACGTTTTTTCTCCTCTTGTGTGTTTACGAAATGAAAAGGAAGAAATGTGCTTGCACAAGCGTACCTCAACAGGTACGATTCTTCCCAAGGTCTTGCAACAATAATGGAAAGAATCTCTTTTTTAATTTAAATTTTGTTTTTATTTGTTGCCTCAACTTCCTTTCTCGTTGAACGCGCTGTTTGGTCGAATTCGTTCGTCTCGTCTTTGGTTTTATGTCGTTTGAGATGATTTGAGTTTTCTTTTTCTATTATTTTTTTTAAAGTTTAGAATGTGATTGGGAGTAATAGTTTTATATTTTTTGTGTTGTTGTTCAGTTTTAGTTTGGAAATTCAAGATAAAAAGAAATTTTAATCTAGTGTATTGAATCGAAATAATGTAGTTGGGGGAGGTGAAAACTTGCAAATGCAAAAACAGTTGAACTGATTCTTAGAAGTGGAACCGAATAAACTGAAACATGTTTTTTTAGAATTTAAGAAGAATGAAGCAATTCTCTCTCTGTAAACAAAATACATTAAACATTGTTCAAAAATAAATCCTCGTTCCTCCACTCGCCAAATTTGATACGCGTTATATTTTTCAATAAAACGTTGGATTATTTTGGTACTTGTTTTTTAAATAGTTAAAAAAATTTATTTTCAATTGTTTTTGTTCGTAAAATAAAGGCAATGAGTGGAGTGTTAAGCTTGTCATATTTATAATTTTTTTGCAAACTTAAAATTTTTTTCGCGCCATTTTCAAATTTTTTATTTGTGAAATTTTGTTCATACCTACATTTTATCGTGCAAAAGAAATTCTTTACAGTTCGGAATGTAAAAATTTATTTTTTAATATATTTTTCCCCATAATTTATTGTTGCAACTGATGGAATCTGAGAAAATAATTCATGCAAAGAACTTATCTTGCTTGTGCTGTAAAACTATGGAATTTTTCACATTCGACTTTTAAGAGATTCTTTTCGAGTTAGTGAAATATTGCTCTTCTCTTAATTGTAATGATATTTAGCGTTTTCTTTTTTAAAGGAAAGTTTATTATTTTTTCTTGCTTTGCTTTTATGTTACTTTTTACTGTTTATTCTTTTTTGGTATAGTTAATAAATTTAAAATACTTTTTGTCTTTTATATTTTGACATTTTTCTGTGCAACAATCACGAATTTGATGCCGAACAGCTGCTTGTGTTGATAAAAAAAAAATAAAGAAATAAAACCACTTTTTCTGAAATTGATTATAATGTTCTTTGATAACTTCTAAATATTTTTCTTTGATTTTTTTATTGACAAGTGTGAAACGTCTGTATTATTTTTGCTACTTTGATTAATTACTCATTTGTTTGAAGTAATCTATTATTTATTGTAAATAAGTTGTACTTTTTATGGTGCAAGCTTTCCATTGGACTCCTTTTAACAATTGCTGATTCCATAATCTATTCAAAATCATCATATATTTTATTTTTACTTTACTGTAAATAAATTATTTTCGTCTGTGGGATGAAACCTCATCAATCATGGTGAATACCTTAATGCTTTCTTATCTTTCTTCAATATTAAAAAAAATGAAAAGAATATTCTTTAAAAAGAGCTGATAAAGTTGCGACTTCAAAGCGTTATGGAACATTTATTATTCTCAAAGATTTTACATGATTTTTATTAAAATCGCAAAGTAATGCGATTTTTTCCCACGCTTTATTCAGGCAGTTTTATTTTAAAGTCATTGACTGCATTCAAAATTATGATTTTGAAAAATTGTACAAATGATTATTATTATTATTTTTTTGATATTTATTCTCTGTCGAATTAGAATATACATATAAAATTGTTTTAAGAATTGTATTACAAGGGAAAAAATATTTAAATGTAATTCAATGCCACAGAAGGGAGTGTGACGTTTGATTCAATAATGGTAGCGTGTTTGAAATATAATAATTTAGTTTAATTGTCCAGCTATTATTTACATTAATATGCAAGTTTTCACTATGAGAAGATTTTAGAGTCCAAAATAATTTTGTGAGGGAGGGATCTTGTTGATGTCCGTTCCATGCGAAGTTTCCGCTCTTGTCTCTCCTTTTCTCTCGGTTGACCGACCTTCGCGCGTCCAGTGTGGACCCCCATCCAGTGGTGGCGAAATGCTTCCCCTCGGGTCAGAGGTTGCAGGGGCTAATTAAGACACGTTCCTCGCAGTATATTAGCGACTGCAGGTGGTTTTGCACGTGTGGTCATCATTCTTCTAAAAACTGACCCGGCCGTGGGAAGCAAGTCCCAGATGTCTCAAGGGGGGGGGGACGCACATACGTCACAGGAGAAAGAATGACATTTTCAAAAATTCTCCTTTTATGAAAAATGCTTCTATAATAATTTTCCTGCATGTTACTCCGGGGTTGAACTAAAATTTTGAAATATATAATTTAAAAGTGGAGATTAATCATGTTTCATTATATCAAGAGTAGAGAAATTTTTACTAAAAATACTTGTAATTATTTCCATTGATCGTAACTCTGATAATAATGTGAATTTTTAAAAAATTTCTCAACCCCCGATAGAAAACCTAATTTATGCAAAATATTATTATTGTAGAAGCATTTTTCATAAAAGAACGTTTTGAAAATATGTTATTCTTTTTCATTTTTTTGCTGAAAAATTGCACTAAGTAATTTTTTCTTGTAATAATATTCTTAAATCAATTTAATACGTATATTCTAATTCAACTGATACTAAATATCAAAAACTTATTCATTTACACGCTTTTTACAAACACGGTTCTTATGTAGCCAGTTAGTTAGTTCCCTTGAAGAAATAGAACCATTTAGGGAGAAATTTAGGAATAAAGTCTTTTGAAAACCCTTAGTTTAAAAAAGAAAGACATAACGATCAGGATGATTAATAAAAGACGACTACTTTTAATTCATCCAACTCAACAAACAAACCCCCATCCGTAACCTGTATGTTGCCATTTGTTTCATCTTTTTTACGGCTGCTGTAAAACTCATTGTTCAGTTCTTCCTTTGCTGGGTCCTATCCATTTCTCACCTAGCTTTGTTTGCGTATCTTAGGATGTTATTGTGGGCCGACCGTTGCCATGGTTAAAGGGACGATCAATAGAATGCTTCTATCTTATGTGTGTTTGTTTTCCTCGATCATCCTTTAGGGAAAATGACAACCAGGGCAAAATAGTACACGGAAACCGTATTATCGTGCTCTTTTATGTGGGACGTGTTCGAAGAAACAAGATGGCTTGTTGTATCGTTGTTTTTTGAATGTGTGCTGAAAATTGTTTTCTTTAATATGGATTATTTGTATCTTCGAGTGAGGTTTTTTCTTATGTATCATTAAAGTTGCTTACATGGACTTTAATTTATTTGGTACTGGTTTTGCTTGTTATTGGTTTAATTTCACGCTGTATAACAAACTCATTTTGGATTCTAATCGAAATCGTATTTTGGACTCAAATGTATTTAGAATTTATTTTGTTTAACATTGACTAAAATTGTAGAATAAACTGTTACAGGCCGATACCATTTTGGAAAAGTATTAGGGCATTGTGGGCAATTGTTTTGGCTTAAGGGCCACCTTTGTGGAAGCTGATGACACTGGAGGGCTGCGCCTTTTTAAAATGATGACATTCGTTAGTTAACTTTACATTTCAGAAAATGTATAGATTTTACCGTATAAGATTCAATAAATAATAATAGTTAAATAAAATAGCAGCAGTTTTATTTTTTTGCTGTGCAAATTTCATATCTATAGCTGCAAGAACAGGTAATTTTAGAATAAGTTTAGTGAAACAAATGTATCCCATCACACTTTTCGACTGACTATTTGTTAAGGAGTTAGATTGCTTGTTGAGAGAAATTGTCATTACAGCCTTCTAGTTAATGTTGGCCAACTTACATCTATATTTATTCTTGATCTTCATACAATAAGAACTTTGCTCACAAAAATATGTTGATTCAAACATAGAGAACATTTTTTGTATGTTTGGTTTTCTTTTTGGAATTCACCCCTGGATTAGGGTGATCAGTAGGGAACCCAAGTTAATAACTTATTCTACACCAAATACCCGAACTCTTTCTAAATCATAGTTATAATATACTATTATTCTCCTTATTTTGGTGAATCTCAAGGTAGATCCACTCAGATGTATGATCTGGCAACTTTTTTTAGATTGACAGATTAGTTGGTTTTTAGTCGCGCAAAGTCGACCGTATTTGGTCAAGTGCATTAATTTACTAGTATAACCTAGTTTATTCAATAAATAATTGTTACAAATGCGAAAATGCGTTCAAGAAGTTCGATGGAAGGTGGAAACGAAAGATAAGTATTGGTTGACGAAGGAGGAGGTTCGAAAATTTGGAAGTATGCTAGCGCATTCTGAAGACCCCTGTGTTTCGAAGATAGCAGTAAATTCCATGGGTGATAAGAAAGATGATTAGGGTTCGCAAATTCCCTACATATCTAAAGAATGTGGTTCTTGTGGTGAATTTTAGCTTGAAATTATTTTTGTTCTTTAGAAGTCAGTCTCTGCTGTATTTTCAGCACTGATATGGTTTTCCCCTACTGTTTTCTACTATTACGTAGTAACTATTCAAATCAAGTCTGTAATTCGAAAATTGACTTAATGTGTTTTTATAATTACGATTTTAAATAAAATGGAGAAATTTTGACTATTATGAAATGTATACAGAATACATAAGATATCCGTATTTATATTAGCCAAACTGAGTGTGGTAGGAACTGTATATGTGCGTCTTAAAACGACACGTATTTTCTACAGTTCAAGTACCTTCGAATATATCAAAGTGAATCTGTCATTTGAAACCTGAACTATTGGTTATTTATGGTTTGAGAGAATCCTTTTTTCGCTTGATAAGAGGGTAAGTGCATAAGAGCTGAATGATTCATTGAAGCGAGCGGGATGGACGCTTCGATGACTCTAAACATGTTGCGAACTGGAAGTTTTAATTAGCACATTGCTATCTGTTATGTTTGATGTTCATCTAACACTAATGAGGTATTACTTTATAACTTTACAATTATTTTTCCCGCTGTCGGTCTTGTTTTTCTGTCAGCTTTTAAATATGTTGCAGTTCATTTTTATTGGAGATGACTTCAGAGTTAACAAATACGAACAATGCTAAATGTTAATACATTATTGTTGTGAATAGATAACCCCACCCAAAAAATTTCTCATGAGATGTTCAAATGTGTCCATCCGGAATTGCTAAGTTGATTGGATTGGTGAATAATTTAGAATAGATTCGATTTTTATACACTAGTGAAAATATCAATTAAAATTCTTATTGGGGGGGGGGGGATTCAATGAAATCTAATAAGTTTTATTATGCGATATCTATTATCAAAAAGGCTTACTTTAAAATTAATGCAAATTATTCTTTTTTTGGATTTCATTTTTTAAAGATTTGTGCATTTATTCCTACGATTCCGGTTTACTGTTTGTTTATTTCCTTTTTAAAGTATGTAATATATTTTATTTTGTTTAAAGTTTGGAATATTCCATTTATTTGTACAAATTGCAATTGAATCATTTTTCTATTTCTTTGTGTTCTAGTTGTGTAATATACACAACAATTGTGTCATATACACTATGTATTGAGTTTTAAGTGTCTTGTAAGATGTGTTTTTGTAAAATAACTTAGATGCTCTCTACTAGATGGCATGCTCTATAATCGCTACTGGTTGCTGTTGTTTTTGTTCTGATTAGATTTGGAGATGGTCATTTCGTTCGCATAGATTTGAATATGGAAGAATAATTGATTCTAATTGAAAGGACAAACAACCTTGAAATTACATATTCCGCAGATATATTATTATTATTTAGAATAAATCCATTTATTTGTAATTTCTTGACTGAGTGGATATTCGTTAGAATCAAAAAAATTTAGAAGAACAATCAAAAAAATTTAGAATGAGTAATAGATAAATAACTAACGGACAAACACGTTTCATGTAATATGTTTTGTGGAAATAATGCATGTTGAAGCGTAACTTATCTCTGCACAAATTGTTTTCAAAAGCACTGATTTATTGTATGGAAGAAATATATTTTACTGAACTCTTTGTGGGATGAAACATTAAATGCTTGTGTTTTGATATATTATTGAAATGTGTACTACTACTTAATAATAGTTTCAAAGTTCTGTTCTAAAATATACAAATTCCGTAACGAGTGCATTTGTTGCGTGAGAAAATTAGTAATATGTAATAATAGATCTTCCGAGAATTATCTTATATGCGATCTTTTCTCTGGATGGTAAATTAAAATGATGACATTTGGAATAATAAAAGCCAAACTTGAGTAGATTTCAAAATTCCAAAAGAAAAGTTATTTCGAATCTACTCTTCAATTCTTTCATTCGATCTCTTCCCAAACAACTCTCAGAAATTTTCAGAGAGGTTGACGTGTTTTTCTTCCAGAACTGGAACAGCCATCTCCCTTGATGTTTAGTGACTTCAAAGTGCGGTAGTGGAGTTCTCTAAAAAGAAAGGAAAAATTGCTTTCGAAATGAAAATGGAATGTTCCCAGAGGCACGCGCGACTCTCTGCCTATAAAATTTCCCTAAAAGACTTGATCCACAGTGACGTATCTGTATCGGATTTTTTTCTTTTTTCTTCTCCTTTTATTTCGAAAACGATTTTCATCTGAAAATCTGGCTGAAGTGCGATGAACTTTGGAAGTCTTTTATTTCCCTCCATTTATGGAATTCCGCCAGTTGCTGGCTTTTTTGATAAAGGATCTCGGTGGAGAATATCTACGTGGTGTTATTGTTTGCGATATTGCGTTTTGTAATTTTTGCATTTTTCCATGCGTCAACAATGATGTGCTTTTTTAAAAATTCTATTTTCTTCCTAGAATTTAGAAGAAATGGTGGGAAAAAAAGCATTTCATGACTGATCACAAAATAAGTAGTCATAAATTGTAGTTAGAAATACCGTACAACAAATATTATTTAATAACTATTAGTCGATGGGTTTTTAAAAACACTTGTGTAATGAATGTAGTTTCACCATTTACTTATATTTATAATTTTTGTGCTCTGAATTTTGAAAAAAAAAAAATCTATGAAAAGTTCTTTTAAAAAAGTTTTCACTTGACTTTAGACAATTTAGTGATAGAATTTATTCATTTGTTGCAGTCGTTGAAGGATTGTGGAGAGATACAACAATACAAACACAAGCGCGGTCTTAGGACAGGACACAAAAACGTTTTTTGTTCGCTCCGGAGATTTCGTATTTTTGTAGTTTTTCTCAACCGGAAGCTTATAAAGTGTTATGCTTTCCGGTAAAAATGTTTGTAATTGATCAGAATATGTGGATGATGCAATATTGCTTCATCTTGTTTTAAAAATGCGAGCGTGGCACTTTTTTAGGAGATATAATTGTGGTTAAAAAAATAGCGCGTTAGGCGGGTTAAGTAAAAGTTAATTGCCACTCTTAAGTCTTGGGGAACGCAAGACAGTGGAGTAATGGAGAATGTCAGGGGCCCCATGAAAGTCAGGTTTCGGTCCCCCTCCCACGCGATGTGAGGATTGCAGGGATGTATGTTACGCCACTGGATAATATCATTATGAATTAAATGAAATCCCTCGAGAGAAAATTTAAGTGAATTGTTACATAATATTAATGCAGCCGTACATTATTAAATATATTACCATTGGAAACTGTCTGAATTTGAACGGTTTGTATTTTAACTCTTTTTTTGATTACTTAAAAAAAACAATTATATTTTAATTATCCTTTAGAAAGACGCCTAGGAATTTTTCATCCGTATTCTTTGATATCTAGTTTAAAATAGACGTTCTATGTGGTTTCGAGAAGTTGTTTACTGGTTGAACATATACAAAAAATGTTTGTTCTGTCTTGTTTTCAGTTTATTCTGCGCCATTTTGAATACTCTGTAGTTAAAGTGAAAAAAGAAATTCAAATTTTTTTTTCGCGTCTACGAATATAAAATAGTTGATGGTTAGTTCTGAACTATTTGCAGCAAATCAGTGTTGATTTGTAGTCTCGTCGCAATTTCAACTGTTTTGTATTACATCATTACGCTGCAACTTCAAAACATTGGATGTGGGAAGAATGTTCTGTAACCAACTATTAAAATAAATAAAAAGTTCTTAATTTCTTTCTTTGTATTGTTTCTTTCTCGGTATCGAATTAAAAACATTTCGAAAATTTTCAGACTCAGTTGTAAAATATATTTGAGACTTAATCATTTTTCTTTTTTACGAAAGAGCAATTCTATACTTTCCGGTTGTAAAACACTTTTATCTTTGTCCTGCATAGATTTCATTTGTTGACGTCTTGTTTTGAAACATTTGTGCTGAGTAATAACAACGGCCTATCTTGCAGAGAAATCATTTTCTTGTGTGCTATTTTTTCCCCTGTTTCAACGACCCAATTTTCTTTGTTGCCATGGCAACTATATGTGTTTTTTAAGTTGCTATATTAGGAACGAAACATAATATGGAAGAAAAAATAGGATAGGTAAGTTATTTTGTCAGCAAAAAATACCATCAATTTTATTGCAAATGCTTATTTCCGTAATCATAGCATGTCAACATTAAAATATTCTGGTTTTAGCAATCTTAAGATAATTAACTGCTTTCGGAACCATGATTTTAACCAAGAGTAAATATGAATAATTTTTTAAATACATTCAGTGTCAGTTGAATTAGAATATGTATATACTGTTTTGAGAATGCTATTACAATAAAAATCTGTTTCAACGCAATTGTTTGGCAAAAAAAAAAAAAAAAAAGAAGAAGAAAGAATGACTTATATTTTCAAAACATTCTCTTTTGAAAAAATGCTTCTGCATTAATATTTTCCTGTATATATAGTATGGTGAAAAGAGGCAACATTTCTCGTTCTATATTAGTTTATTGCGGTACTCCTCATACATCGGCTTAGTGTGTTTTCATCTTGAGCTCGTCTGCTAGTCCAGATTCTCAAAACTATTCGAAGGGGTTGCCATATTCTGTCCGGGACCCATGGTCGAGTTTACCACAATAGCTAGGATTTCTGCAGTCTGAACTAGGATTTTTTCAAAATACTATGACCAGTGTATTTTATAAGGAGAATGATACAGAAATTGCCGTTCTTTCTTCCTTTTTGGCAAAAAATTGCATTTTAAATATTTTTTTCTTGTTCTAATATTCTTAAAACAATTTTACATGAATATTCTAATTCAACTGACACTAAATATGAAAAAAAAATTATTCTTTTATACGCCTTTGCAAAATTACAGTTCTGAATGTAGTCAGTCACCTTAACAAATAATAAATTGAAAATAGGTTATGTTTGAACTGAATTGAATAAGTAAAATATTTGATGTTCTATTTTACATTTTTTTTTTAAGTCTGGTATAAAAATAGGCTTTGAACGGGGCATCAAGTGATAAAATAGAAATATACTCATGTACCTATTTATATATTACGAACATCAAAGTTTAGATATTTTGAATGAATCATGTTTGCCAGTTGATGAAAACACAATTTTGAAAAAAGTATCAGTAACATATTTGAAATCTGTTATTAACATCTGCTTCAACACATATTTTAAACACTTCAAACGAAAAGAACATGTGTCATCGTTTGCAATTACACTGGCTGAACACGTGCGTCTCTAGACGGCTTTTGACCTACATTAAAAATAAGAACGTTCTTTTCCTCTTTTACCTTTGTGGAACATTCGGAAGGAAAAAGGCCTTTCTGGTCGATTCTTGTTGCACTTCGACTTTGATAATGAACTTTCGCTATCATGTGTGAAAAATTAGTTTTCTCCGAATCGAATTTCTTAGGAGTCTAGGATAGTTCTCTTTTTGGAGATTCTATTTTTTCTTATGTCCTTTTACTTGGAAATTACTTAACAAAAATTCGTGAATGAATTGATTTTTCAAATTTTTTTATTGGAAAGTGAACTATGACCGTTTCTACTACTAAAGCAGTTTAAGTTTTGTTCCAGATAAATTAGAAGCGTTTTAGTTTTCCAAACTATGGTGCTAGTATGCATTACTTATAAATGTGTTTACTTTTAATCGCGATTTCCCAGAAGTGTAAATTACAAAACGAAAGTAACATTTTTGGAAATTCTTTCGTCTCGTAACTTTTTGAAACTTAGTACACTAATTAATAAAATGTAAATAAATATTTTAATGAAAGATTGTGTGTGTCACAGAAGTTTTTCGAAAAAAAAAAAAAAAAATTAACATGAATTTGTATTGGTTCCAAGCTTTTCCCATGTTATGTTACTCCCCTTTCGAATTTTTTTTAAAAAAAATTACGCAAAATCTTTAAAAATACTCTCATTAAAATGATAATAATGCACATATTAGTTCGACAATTTTTTTAACAAAATATTCCTTAAATATAATCCTTTTTAAAATTATAGAGATAGTAAAATTCCGTGAAGTGTGTTGACCTCCTTAAGAATTATTTGAACAAGTGTTTTTTCAGTTATTTTTGTTGCATTTATCATTGTGTAAATTGTCATTAAAATTATGTAAAACTTTCTGAATTTTTTAATTTAAAACAAATTAATATAATTAATTTAATTGACTGTAAAAAGATAATTAATTCTTTTTACCATTGAGTTTTATTAAGAGTGATAATATAACTTATTCAGTTTTCCTAATATATTGTTGACATATATTGTTTCATGTATAATATATGCCTAGTATCTGAAGAAATTAAATAATCTTGTTGATATATATGTCAAAAGTCTTATTCAAAAGGACATTCATAATATTATAGGATAGATAACATACAATATCCACTTTGGGAAGAATGATATAAATTGGGGCTAAAGATCACCCGATAATCTGCAACTAAATTTGATTAGTTCCCACGCTATAGAACACGCTTCGTTCTGGGAAATTTATCAATAATGCATAGATAACTCGAGTTAAGAAATTGTGTTGCACTGACCTTCGAAAATTTCTGTCCATTATCAACATTATAAATGTAACTATGTGAGATTAGAACAAGCAACATCACAGTAGGAATACATTTTTGAATTAACATTTGTATTTTGATAAGCGTCCTGTGGCGAAACGGAGAATAGTAGTCCCCCCCCCCTGCAAAGTTAGGCTTTGGGCCCCAAGTCGGATCTTACAGAGGATTGTAAAACCATAACCTTTGGGGACCCAAAACTTGACTTTTCAGAGGGGCCCAAATATTCTCCGTTACGCCACTGTAAGCGTCTTAACATAGCTGTATACAGTTGGCTTACGCAGACTACTTTTATAAGAGAGGTTTACATTTTAAAAACCACGTTGTTGTTGTTACTAATGCCACCTGATTGGCATGTGCCGGATTAAAACCACATACATGAA
This sequence comes from Trichonephila clavata, assembly GCA_019973975.1. Classification (NCBI taxonomy): domain Eukaryota; kingdom Metazoa; phylum Arthropoda; class Arachnida; order Araneae; family Nephilidae; genus Trichonephila; species Trichonephila clavata. The sequence goes on from BMAO01021960.1 coordinate 123,640, forward strand.
GACGCCAAGGGCATAATCTTCATGCTAAAACTTAAACATATATTTGTATTTGGTAAGGGTTCGAACCCTTGGTGGTTCAAACAAGTGAATTCACCCCCATGTACGCCACTGACTGCACAGTGTATTCATTAATTCTGTCTTGTGTTTTTAATAATATAAAATTTTAATAACAGATTTAGAACTTATATAATTTATTTTCAATTAGATTTCACTCAGTATTTATTATAAACAAAAAGGGGAAAGTAGGCTAACTACCAAACTGGTTAAACCCCATTTTTATATAAAATTAAAAGCTGTCCTCAGTCAGCATTGTTTATAATACTGCAGCATCCACATTTTTAAGTATCCAATTTCTGTTTGATTCCTTTTATTTTAAAATGTTCAAGTTATTTCTGTCTTCCTAGTAGAGATTATTCAAAGCTATATATATTTATCAGGTAATATTTAAAACAACTGTAAATTGTGTTTAAATAAAACTTAAGGAAGTTTATTTTTATTGTGCATAAAATTTTTTGTTCTTTCTGTTTATTTCTAACATACTGGGATCTTAAATATCTTTTGTAAGAAAAATACTATTTTAAACGATAAAGAAATCAAATCTTACTTTTTTGATGAAATATTGAACTTATAAGGAAATTCCTATTATAAATAAATTTGACCTGTAAGATTTTTTTTTTGATTTTTAATATATTTCCATATGCTATATGTAGTACTTCCCTAGTATTTAGTTGAAAGAAAAATTCAGATTGTGTATTCTCTATTTTTGGCAAGATGCCCAAGTGTAAAAGCGCGGGATAAAAAAAAAAGAATGATGACAACGATAAGAGCTTGGGGAGAAACGGAAAATTCGACCTTGGTACCTGATGTTACCTGAAAATTATTTTAATTCTCTACATTCTTTATTAGTACTATTTCCATTGGAAAGCAGTTTTTTCTTCGAATGGATTGTCTTTTTGTTATTTTTGTTCTTCCCTAGTCATTTGTGCAGTGCATTTTCTAATAATTGTATATATATATATATATTTTTTTTTACTGTTGGAAATATCATAAAAATTTATATAAAAAAAATCTCGAACCATTGTCTAATTATTTTAAATGTTTTTAAATTCATTCAATATTAATTTGTCCTATTTTTCAGAATTAATTGTGATTTTTTAAAATTTGATGTGGACTTTTTTGTGTATAATAATAAAATAAATCTAATCATAATAAAAATTATCCTTTTTAATTGAGGAAGGAAAAATTATGGAATTGAAAACCAAGAAAAACATACCTATATGTATTAAGTTAATTAAGGCTTTGGGTAGCCTAGTGGTTAGAGCATCGGACGCCAGACCGGAAGGCCTGGGTTCGATGCCACCAAATATCCGCCGAGTGCACAAGGAGTACGTGCTCGTTAAATCAGTGGGTTCGAATAGTGTCGCCATCTATCGTGAGCAAAATCGTTCTGTCACCTTCATGGGCTCTAAGCTTCGGCTAACGACAGGCGGATCTCTATCCCGTTGCCATGATGAATTTCGTGGGCCTCGATCTGACTACGTCAGACAGGTGGCATAAGTAACAACAAAAACATTAAGTTAATTGATGGAAATAGAAAACAAAATGATTTTTACAGCTGTCATTGACTTAAGGTGATGAAGTAGGGTCAAGCTTGCTTTATGGAATCCCACAAACTTTCCTTTCAGCAGAACATTTACACATGATAGGTGCAAGAAAAATTGTTGAGAAGACTTTAATTTTTTAAAAAGGATGTTATTGTGCAAATGTTCAAAATTTCAAAGGATACATTCAATAAGCAAACATAAATTCAGTTACTTACCAATATATATATAATATTTAGTAAAAATTCGAATCTTATTGATACTCTGTTTCGAAAATCGCCTCATTTCATCTCCCACTCAAGGATTAAAACCTTTTTTTCGGGATAGATTTCTTAAGTGATTTCTTTTTTAAAAGGTCAGATCTTGAACTTTTGCCAGATTTATTGGCGATTCTATGTAATAGAATATAATTATGATAACTTACATGTGTCTTACTAGGCGGTTTATGCTTTCCCCGAAATACTAATGTAATTTCTAAAAATGTTTCATTTCACCTCACTTGAACACGTGATAAATTTTTTAAGATTTGCATTTTTCCCGATTTTTCTTTGTATTTAAAAATGTGGTAAATTAATAATTCCTTCTCCTGTATTTTTGCTCTTGAGCGAAGCGCATTCTCAAAATAACTCTCAAGATGTTAAAATTAAATAAACAATGATGTGATCAATATCCAAAAGTTTTTTTTTTTGCCACGATTACAAAATACCATATTTCGAATTATACGGAACGCAGTCTTATATAGGTCATTAATAGTTGCAATTCATGGGAAAGGAAAAATAAATTATTTCACTTCAAATGTAATTATTGAAAAGTTAGAATTTTAAAAGGAACTCATAATGTGAGCTTCTGAATTAATTCCTACTATTATAATATGTTCTTTTTTAATATCAGGGCTATTAATTTCGTAATAACTCTCACTGCATTTCTGTTAAGTATTAACTTTTTTTATTGATTGGTGGATTTTCAAATAAATTTCAGATTTTTTAATTTTTATTTTTCTTTCTTTAGTGACGTTTCCCCGTGTGTGGCACCCTGTGAATCGGTCTATTCTTGGATGAAAAAATCCTCACCTGCTGCTGATCGCCCACCGCCATGTGCCTTAAGTTCACTGGAAGTCGGCATGCCGGGAAATTCTCCTTGTCAGAGTAAAGATGATCGAATAGACAGAAACTATTCTCTCTCGCCTGTTAACAGAACAACTTCTGGCAGAAATCCACAACATGCTCAGCAAAGGCAGAAGTGCGAGGTGAATGTCCATTCATGTTTTTATTTAATGATCTTTAAACATTCGTTCCTTGAACAAAAAGAAATAGTGGTTGATTTCAGAAGTAACGTTTCAGATCTAGTGTTTATGCGTTGTCGTTTACTGAATATTCATTGGTTGAAGGTTACTTTAGAACTTCCTTAAATTTTTATTCCTTCCTGGTTCTTTGGGAAGCAAAAAAAGGCGGTAAAATCATCTAATGCCGAAGTATTTCTGATAGCTATAGCTTGATTTCAATGGATTGCGGAGACAACGACATAATTTTGGTTTATATAAGCTATTTAAGGAAGCAGATGTCATTAAATCCATCAAGATTGGTCGTTTGAGGTTTGCGGGACACATCTGCCATATGAACCCCTCATCCTTGACGTTCAGAATTTTCAATTACAAACCCATTGGAACTAGAACTAGGGGTTGGCCCAAATTAAGATTAGCTGATTGTGTAGGACGATTTTAGTTTTAAGAATGTCTAATTGGAGAACTGTTGCTAAGCAGAGATTGGAATGGAAGAGGGTTCTTGAGAAGGCCTTGGCCCACCCAGAGCTGTTGTGTCAATAGAAGATAGCTTGTTTTCTCAAGTAATTACAAAAAAAAAGGCTTCGAATAATTTCTTTGTGTTTGTATTTTTCTTTGATTTTTTTTTTTTGTAAATTAAAAAAAAAAGATTATTTTGTGTGTGTGTATTGTTTTTCCTATTTATATAGATAAGTATGTTATTTGAAGTATGATTAAATTTAAAAAAAATAGTTTCAGACGTAGACAAGGTAGTTTTGAAAGGAAACCGAGTGCTGAAAGTTCTTTAAGGTAGCCCTGAACAAAACACTTCTAACTTAGTCCTTTAATTAACTTTAACTCACTCTCTCTTATGTCCCCGCCATGTTGCTTGAGAACTCTAAGGCTTAATTTAACGTGTATTAGACCTTCAATTGTTTTTATATTTCTTCAATTGATATGTTTTTGATGGGATTAGGACTCGAACCGGAGATAATATATTACTCAACATAGCTCGCGATCTGAACTACTTCAGTGGAAGCCCTTGATATTGATTTAATGCAATATTATTTTGTTGATTAATAATTTCATAATTTTTGTTTAATTACTTTTTTTCTTCTCTCTTTAACACTCGTAGCGCATGAATCAATCGTGGTCCAACACAGTATTCGACAATAGCAACGCCTCTTGGGAAGGTGAATGGTCTACACCTTCTATCACACCACCAATGAAAACCGAATCTCCTACCGGAAGTTTCTACAAAAACAGAACCCCTGGACCTTACCAGTCCAGTGATTGGTCTCACAGTGATTCTTCAGCTAGCAGTTCGCTGCCTTCAAGTTATGGAATGATGCATACGCCACAACAGTCTCCATCGAACTCTCTAAGTGCCTCGTCCTCCTCTTTCTACGAGAGCAATGGCTTCTACAACAGTGCATACAACTACGCACAGAGTGCATACGTTCAGCCCCCTTACGGGCAACAGCAGCAACAACACCCAATGTATCAGCAGTCTGTAAGGATGATGGACGGTGCTTCTGGTCCGTACAATAACAACAGAAATCCAGCCAATTGTCCACCGACACTGGTCAAACAACCAGTGCCTGACTTCCAGCGAAGACAGATGCGGTATGGCTTGGATGGAATGCCTAAAATGCAGGTGAGTACCTTATTGAATGCCATTTTATATTGATGCCATCTTTTAATCCTAATATTCTTCATTATGATTCTTATTTATTAATGTCAATTCGCTTAAAATAGGTAAAACGGGAACCAGAAGAATATGGAGAAGTGGATGGAGATAATTTCTCAACACTCTTCACTAAAAGTCTCACTTCTTTGTACTCCCAAGATAATGAAAACGCTTTTTCAGAAGAGAATAAGCCATATGATTCGGACATAATGGTCCTCAACCCTCCACCTAATCCTGTGCCAGTAATGGAGGAGCCCCCGGCATTTCAAAGACTCCACCCTTCCAGTGCAGGCCAGTACCCAGGCAACATGGCCAATGATTACCAGGATGCCCGTACTAGCTTCGGATTCTATGAAAACAGGAATCAGAACTGTGACACTGCTCCAAATGTTGTTCAGAACATAGGAGCAGAAGGAAATCACATTAATTCTTTCAGGTAACACAAAACCTTATGATAGAATTTGTTAAAATTTCAAGTTTTTCAAACTATTATTTATTAGTCTTTGCTGTAGTAAATTGAATTAACGTCATCACTTCGTTTGATTTCAGATATGATAGACCTTCTTTTGATGACATGCATCTTTATGCATCAACTTCGAATGATTCTAAAGCTCATTTGAAGAAGCGTAAAGTAAGCATGCCTAACATACCTCCAGATAATGGATTTACTGAGAATCGCAAAAAGACGCCACGCCTGATGTCCTTCAAAAGTGATTCCAAATGGACTCCAAATTCCTTCGCATTCAGTGAAATCCAAATTAAACAAGAACCAGTTGATGATTATAGCACAGCTGAACTCGACAGTCCAAATTCTGCTCGAGCAGTTTGTAAGGATAATTCTCCTGGCAGCAATGGTAGTGGCAATGGAAATGGTAAATCTACTCTTCAATCGGATCACCCTAAACCTCCCCCAAGGAAAAGAAGTCCTGGCGCTACGTGCTTCGATCGATTTGACAAGAAATCTACTCCCACCAATAAGAAAGTTTCACCCTTATCAGTATATGCCAAAGTGCAAGAAAGCGTTGTCCTGAGCGTGAAGTGCAGGCGATACAAGAAGCGTACCAAACCCATTTCTAATAAAGAAGAAACATCCTGCCCTGGTAGAGAAGAAATGGAAAACTACAAACGAGCCAGTCTGACGCCAGATCAAGCTGCCCACCAAGTCATGTGTGATCTTTTGGAAAGAGTGAGCCTCTTCAGCGAAAGGAGTGTTATTGATGGTCCCGATCTGACCCAAGTAGATGTTATGAAGATTAAGGAATTGCTCATGCAGTTCTGCCACAGATACTCTTTGGATTACAGAGATTTTGAGAATATAAACAGCGTCCTGAAACCACGCATTGTAAAAGATAAGTCGGCAAAAAACTCCGAACGGGCTTCCGCCATCCGAAAAAGGACCAGCATCTCTCCGGTTCAGCCTGACCGTAAACCTGAACCTGCAAGCAAAACCCCAAAGAGTGAGAAGGGTCCTAAGAAGAACAGTAATGAGGATTCCACACCAGGAGATCGCAGGGTTCTGAGAAAGTTACCCGGACGAGTGGACCGCAGCAGGCCACGACGCAGAGGTAACGATAAGGTGCCCATAGTCAGGCGGCGATATTCTACAAGAAGCGCCAAAGATGTGGAAGAAGTGAGGAGTAGTGATGTTGACATCATCATCGATTCCTCAACGGATCGTGAAAGTGAGGCCGGCAAGGAAGCGGAAGTCCGGAAAAAATCGCAACGACTGAAAAACAAACAACCGGTCATGGAAATGCCGGCCCGGGAGAGAAGTTCTGACAAGGCTCGGAAAAATGTGAAGACTAAAAAAGAAGAGACACGAACCCGGTCTAAAGAGGTTAAAGTGGAGAAGTCGAATGAGGCTCCCAAAACGGTTCCTAAGAAGAAGTGGACTCGACTTCACTCGAAGGAGAACCGAAGGTCATCTTCAGTGGAGATCGTGGATATAACCAAAAGCGAATCGCAGAGTTCTTCAGATTTGCCTACTGAGACTTTCAAGAAAAAGCCCCCTTCTGCGGTTGCTGAAAAAGTAAAGAACGACAATAAAAAACCTGAGGTTAATAAGAGAGAAGTCTCTAAACGAATCCTTGAAAAGAAACTCCTATCTAATCCTCCTAAAAAGCTTCACGTGGAAAAGAAAAGCATTCAAAGTTCCATTGTGAATGAAGATGCAGATACTTCATCTTCTGCAACAGTTTCGAAACCTAAAGGAGATTCCTTGAAGAAAGGTGGAAATCTTAAAAAAGAGCCATCTGTTGAGAAGAATTCTTTAAAGAGCTCAGAGAAGAAAATAATAAAAGTAGAATCAGATGATACATTATCTGAATCGGAAGATGATTCCGACTTGGAACGGGGTGACAAAATGAATCTCGTTTCAAAAATGCAGCGGCCAGTGTTTCGTAAAAGGAATAGGAGGTTTCCTACGCCATCAAAGCTTGATAATACTTCTAAAGTGTTAAGAAGAAAAGGAAACCAACCAGTAAAGGTTCAAGATGTCAAAAAAGCAGAAGATATTAAAGTAATAGAAGTTCTGAGTGACTCAGAAGAATCACCAAAAGCTAAGGATAAAAAACCAGATCAAAATAAAGCGTCTGAAGGTGACAAGAATTCTAAAACACCGCCAAAAGAAAATGAAAAATGCACTGCAAAAGCATCCGAAGTGAAGCCTGAAATCTCGATGGACACTAATGAAGTTTCTATTTCTCAACCGGTACGCAAAGATGCTGACCAAAAATGTTCTCAAGATAATGGAAAAAGACAAGACGACTCATTTTCTTCTCGTTTAATGAAGAAAATCAAAAAGGAACCGGAAGAAGTCGCTGCTAGTAGCTCCCAGGAAGAAAACTGTCTTCTGAAATCTGCTCTTACTGCTGAACCTTCTAAAGATATTCGTGAAGCTCCCAAACCTGCAAAGATAGTACGCAATTTGCCTATCAAGAAGATTCCTCGAAGGCGCAGTTCCCAGCATTCTGAGTCTGAGCTTCAGGTAGTGCTGACTAAACTGCCCGATTCTCAAAGCATGAGAAATGGTTCTGTGCCAGCTGATGAAGCAATGCGAATGTGTGATAGAAATGAGGTCGGAAAAAATGCTCCATGTGTGAAAACAGAAAAGGAAGACAAGGAAAAGAAACTGGATGTGGGAAACCCGCCTGAATTGATGCGCATGCAAGAAAGCAGTTCATTAACAGAGGAAATAAATAAAAATGTGAAGATTCAGTAAGTTCATTAAATGTATTTTTTATACGTTAGCATATAAGATACCTAGGGACATCATTCAGATTTTTTTAGGTCCTCTATACAAAAGTAGGCCTATAAAAATACTACCTACTACTTGAGATCTTTAAAAGTAGGCAGTACATAGCATGCATTGTCAAATAATCGTTCAAACGATAATTTGAAACAAATAAATGTGTAGAACTCGCAATCTCAAAAACCTAGGCACAAACCGGCTCGACTAAATGAGTTGAATGACTGTTTATGGGCCTAGGCCTAAACATGGACGACAGTCATAATAATATAATTTTACCACTTTTGCTAGTTGACATACACTGTGAAATTCCCCTGTTTTTCGGAGAACATGTACGGGAATAATATTTGACCACATTAAAATTATCCAGGTCGTGATCTTATTAACACAGAGTCGAGAATGAAATGAGGCCCCCACCGAGAGTCAGGCCCTGGGTTAATACCTTAAAATGTCCTTGAAGATACTCTTTTTAGGGGGTGAGTGAGGAGGGAATTGGTTTTATTTTTGAAATTTTAGCTAGTAAATATTTCTTAATCCCTTCATTCCACTGAGTGTGTTAGTGCTTAAAGAAACCTTCGCAAATTACATTGCATGATTAACACCTGCTTCCAGTCTAACCTCTTAGTTGTTCCTCTATTCAAACAAAGGACCCCTAATGAAAAAGACATACAATCCTTGTCATGTTAAAAACAATAATAGTCTTATTCACTCGCACTGCAAAAAGTTCCGATGTAAAAATCGCATAAAAGAAATAGTATCCATACAGTGTCATCCATGGACAAGTTCTACTTTGTAAACAACATTGAGTAGAACCCTCACCTGCTTCCGGTGTAATGTTAATCTATGGGAAAACATCGAAATTCAACTGAGTTTTTCAAACTTTTAATGCAAGTTTTTGAAACTTTTTTTGCACTATATGGACAGAAGATAATTTGTAGATTTCAGATTCAGGATTTTATAGAGAGTATTTATTTCAGTATCTTTTCTAAAATACCTTGTTAATTTTTTTGCTCAAAGCAATGGCGATTTTGCAATAACCGGAAGAAAAGGGAACTAATGACTGCAGCGCCCCCATAGTAAGCTTTACGGTAGAACTTCTCTATAGGTGGTCAGGAAATGTTGGGTTAGAGATCGGCCGTTTGTAGAAGTTTGCTGAAGCGGTTGTCCCTTAATTCCTATTGAGCCATGATAAAACTATGGCTTGGAAATTTTGATGAAGTATTTTTTGGGAGGATTGAACGAGTTGTCATTTTCTTCTGATTCCATGTATGTAGGTTTCCATCTTTCTTTCTGTAATCTTGAACTTTCAACTGCTAATTTTTGATACAGAAGTCAATAACACTAAAAATTTTTATTTAACATTTGTGATGTCATGTAACATTGCTGAAATCTAAGGACCGTGTTTTTCTTGTGCCTATTTAAGCTTAACTCCCGCATTTTTTGATATTTTTTAAAAGAAATTGTTTGTCTGAAATCTGGGCTAGTTCATATAAAGTTTTGGTTTGCAGTGTTAAGTGAATTTTCATCTATTTATATAATCTCATTAAAAAGAAATGCATTCAAATACCCTTTTTTAATGAGGTTTCCTGATGAGTACAGCTTAGTGTATATTTAGAGTACTTCTCCATTTCGCGCGCTCTCGTCCCTTATTTAGAAACGTGTGATAGCAACTTCAATTCTCACTCATACTCATAAATAGTTATTTAGATCTTAAATGCGTGTACAATTTTTAGAGTTAATTTATGTTAACAAAAAATTAATTTAGAAGGTTTAAAAGAATTATAAAATTTAATTAGTTTACTTAAAAATTCATTCGATTCTGAAGGTGAAAATCATTTGTGTATTTATAGATCTTTTGAGAGATGTGAATCTGCACCTCTTCCCTTGAAAGATGTGTCTGACATTCCCATAAATTTAAGTACAAATGGAGCCATTGCAGATAAAAATAGTAGACCTCAAAGTGCTGCTCAAGACCATTATTATGACTCTGATGATTCAGACTGTGGATTGGTCATCGATCTTGACAGAAGAACCTCCGTCGAGGAACGAGGTAAGTACCGTTGTGTTTTAATTTCTTTAAGCATTTAAGTTTTTCAATTTTAATCAAATGCATTAGGAATTAAGCTAAACATTGAAAAAACTGTGTGAAATTACAGTAGGGAAAAACCGTATGTTGAATTTTTTTTAAGTTTTGGAAGTTTGACATCTGTAGGGGGTTTATCTTTCAGCAGATTTGTATTGACTATTTATAGGTCTGTCAACATGAACCCACACTAACTGATCCAGGAAAAATACTCTTGTGTGTCTGGGAAGTTATTATTTCTGTTTTATTCCTTTTTCTTAACTAGTGAAAAAAAGAGTGGTGGAATTGTCGAATCAGCCACTGGTTCCCCAAATCATGAAAAACCGCTAATTTGGCGCGTTGTGTTTTGGAGTAGCAACCCTACTACAACATGATCCGACTTCTCCCTCACTGATACAAAATCAAAAGGGTTACCAAATTTGGCGCTTTTATCGATTTGGCGAGAAAACACTTGGTGGGATAAGTGGCCGACTTGACAATTCAACCGAAAGAGTTGTCTCATATCTTCTTCCTAGATTAGAAAGCCTTGAGAAGGGAATTTTGAGAGGCAGGAGATTTTTCTCATCCAAAAGTCATTAAAGTAATTTATCTATTGCATTGAATATTTTTGTAATATTTTCAGTATTTGCAGTCTCTAGTTGAGATGTTTGGGATTTGTGAATGAGATTCTTAAATTTTGAGGTCACTTGTGAGGGAGATACATTTAACTAATAGTGTAAAGTTAGAAAGTACTGCCATCTAGCGTTCAAATTAAAGATCATTTGGCAGCAGCTAGTTGAATCAGAAAAAATTTCTTATAACTGTCTTTACGCACTTGCTACATCTATCATATCATTGCTAGTTTCGACTCATAGAAAATGCTGTTACAAGCTATCTGTCGTTTTTTTTTTAAAAAAAAGCTGCTCTGTTTATTTAGTGTTATGGGTTAATAAGAATCCTACATTTTACAGTTCCCTCTCCCACATTGCAGTCTTCTGATAAAATTTGTGAAGCAGCAGCAAAAGAAGAACTGAAGCCAGAATCCTCTGCATCCACTTCTTGGGATGAGTGTTCACTGTCAACATCTGTTAAAAGAGATCCTACAAGTGAAGAAAGCAAAAAAGCCACTGAAGATGCCTGTCTTCTTTTGCATTTGAGCAGAAGTGCTGTGCCACCTCTAGCAAAAGAATATGCATTCCATCATCCAGTTCCTGTGAGAACTGAAAATAATGAACTCAAAACAGATGTAAAGGAGGACAAAGAAAATAAAGATCCTGAACCTCCTGAGAAAGATGAGTCGATATTACGAACCTTGTTGTTGGAAAATGGAGATGTTGCTTCAGGATCTTCACAGGTTGGACACTATGTATATTTTTTAACTTATAAATATTCTGATTTTTGTAGTGAAATTCCGGTACAATTTTTGGACTATCTCAGAAATTCATAAGGACTGTGTTAAAGCTTCCAAAAGAAAATCTAAACTAATTTTCTTAGCTTTCAGAAATATTATAAGGACACCAAATCACTTTTTCCACACTTCTAAATCTAAGTAGTTTTAATTAAAACTCGTGCTAAGGTGGCTAGTAATTTGAAATAAAAGAGATAAATGTTTTCGAAGATCACTGATCAAAAAAGAACTTTATTCTACCAATTAATTCTAAACATAAACAATCGAACAGAACAACTCATGTTGCCATTCGCAAAAAACTAAATAATAATACAATTTTATTACTAACGTTGCCATCTGAAATTTAAAGTTTGTAATATGTAATTAAAAATAAATAAACAATGTATTTTCAACAGACTGTAAGGTCTCAGCAACTGTATTTTTGTGAGTCCAGAAAGAAGTGGGCAGTTTTTTTGGTCAAGGGCCCATTGTGGAAGTGGAGGATACTAGAAGGTTACGCCTTTCATAAAATGATTGCATTCCTTAGTTAACTTTGTACCATAAGGATCAATCAATTTATGTTAAATAAAATAGTGGCAGTTCTATTCAGTTTATTTATTGTGCTATTTTCTTATCAATAACTGCAAGCACATTTCATTTTAGAATCAGTTTAATGAAAGGAAAAATGCCCGTATATTGCACTTTTCTACAAATATTTTTTTTAAATCGGGAGTGATATTGCATGTTGAAATTCTCATCACAGCCTGCAAGTTAATGCTAGCCAACTGGCTTGTATATTTACATTTTTGATCTTCAAGCAAGAAAAATTTTGCTCACAAATATATGTTTTGTCTGATTGGTTTTTTGACCACCTTGACAAGCCATTATTTGTCCACCCTTGGGAACAATAGAAATATGACAGTTTGAGATTTTAAAAATGTGCCATTAAAAAATAACAGTATCATCCTTTTTTTAAAGGCTATTTTAAATATATATATTTTTTAAAAAAGATTAAGTAATTACTAACAGATAGATTTTTTCCATATTTTCATCACAGTTTTTGACGAAAAGATGCAATTTTTTTTAAATAAAAATTAATGATGATATATATTGTTTTCATTTGAAATTTTATTAGAAAATTTTGCACACTTTATTAAATTATGAGTAGCTATTTTGAGATGTCCTTGAAAATTAAATTCGATTTGTGAAAGGTAACAAGTGTGTGTTTGCTTGTAAGATTTATTTACTTATTTGATATGAAATTGTAGATTAATATGTGATAATATTTATTATTTTTTTTTACCCTCCATCCAGTTAAATTCTTAGCTTCTGAAAAATTTTCTGAATCATAGTGACCAACAGATTAATTCACAAAGAGGATTTCATTGGATTCTTAATTTCAAATTCTTATTTCTATATATAATATAGAATTTTTTTTAATAAATCAGTTTCTACATGAGAAATATTAATTTTAATGACTTTAAATTATAGTATATGAATCCAATGCTGTAACGACTTTTGTTATTTGAATGTATGTATCATTTTCGTATACATATTTCAGGATGTTTTGCCGCAGCCACAACCGGGACCATCAACAGCCCCTACTGATTCCAAGGTCAGGATTGACTATGAGGCCATGAGAACACTAATATATCAAGCATATCAAGAAATGTCTTCACTCAGTTCTGCTGCTGGTTTGGACCCACATAATATACCAATAGGTATTATATTTAAAATAATTTTAATTTCATGTAATATTTCAAATTTTGCAATGTTTAAATAAAAAAATGTGCATGTTTTAAGCCATTTTTTTTTATTGTTCATGCTTACATTTTTTATAAAACAGGTTTTTTTTTGTTGAATTTTTGAAAATACTGGGGGAAAAACTTATAAATGCTCAGCAAAAATTGAATTATTAATTATTCTTGTCTGTGAAGATAATATAGTTCAAAAAATATTCGTATCATATTATAAAACATTTAAATCTTAGTAATGAAATATGGGTTATTGCATATGTTTACTTTGATTTAAATCAAAATCTAACTTATTTCGGTTTTTTTAATTTTAACTCCTCTTCAAAGATTTCTCAGATTTACTTTAATGTCCGTTTTCAATGTTCCATAAATAATATCACCTTCCTATTTTTTTTCAATATTAATATAAATTCCATGATTGTTCATTTGTTTGATAATTCAACTTTTAGTAAGGAGGTGTTTTTATTTGTATTCAAATGACAGTTCTCTGCAAATTTGCTGTATGAATTGAGTAGCAATAAGGCAGAATTTGATTTCATTTATGATGCAAATTGTTGCTTCTCCTTCACATTTTCCCTATAAATAGATTTCACTCACATTATTTTTCTCCACATGAAAGTTTTCTAAATTAAAATATAGCTATATAAAAATACTTAAAAAAGAACTTATATTAGTACATAAATATTAAAAAAAACTATACTTTTCATATATTGAAAAACAATATTCCTCATATATTTGTGTATCGTTAATGATAAAAGATTTATACTTTTTTAATTTTAAAAAATCAAGGAATAAGCCATACTAAAATGAATGTATAGAAAATAAATTCAATAATTTTCTAGTATAAAATATCTATATAAAAACAGTAATTATTTACAAAGTTTAATTAATATTTGCTTTATGTTGATTTTTGGGTAAGAATTTAACATTTTATATTTTCAGAACAATTTTCTGCCTTAAATGCCAATATTCTTTCTGAAGCCGAAGATATCTCTGAATTGGGAAATGACCCCAGAACCCTAAAGGAAAGAATAAAGAAACTCAAGAATGAAATTATGTGTCTACAATTCATGGCTGATCAAAAAGACAAAGAACGCATAGCTATTGTGTGTTTTAAGAGGTATATGTTAGTATTTTATTCTTTAAGACTTTTGCTTGTTTATGACCACTTTCTCAGGCTTATGATTTGATTCTAATTACAAGATTTTTTCCCCTTCCAAATATCAAAGTTGACATATGTGCTTTGACTTATTTGGAGAGTATTTTATGTTTTATCTAATAATTGCTCACTAGAAACGTAAATGAAACATTTTTTCATAGCAAGCGTGTTACTAAAATAGAAATTATGAAACCTGTAATATAAATTGTACTTGTTGATTTTTCTGATTTATAATAAATTAAAGCTTATTATACAAGTTGCACTAAACTCCTTACACTTATTATTACATTTATTTATAAGTCATATCATTGTTTCTTACTCTCAGGCAGTTGCAAATAATCCTCCCATATGAGTGAGTGAGTGATTTTGGGGTTTATTGGCGCAAGAGCCGATTTCGGCTATACTGCACCAAACATTTGGTTTAATATCTGTGGTCTTGACGGGAAGAGAAAGAAAGAATGAATTGAATGACAAGAAAGAGGGTCGAAAATAGAGAAGGATCACTAGGGTACCCCGGGTTCGTGAAGCCCGTGTTTACCAAAGACAGTAAACTCCATGGGAAAAGGAAAAGATCACTAGGGCACCTCGGGATTGTCACACCCGTACTCACCTAAAGAAGGTGAGCCCCCTGAGGGGCCCCCCATATGAAAATCATTGAAAGACAATTGGAAAATTTAAAATCTCACTTTTGATCTTGTTATTTTTTACTCAAGAAATATGTGACATTTTTTGTAAACTATATCTATTACTTTAAAATCTCTGTAATGATATTTTCTGCTTGTTATCCCTTAACTATTATTAGTTTTGGAATTTACATGAAAAGCTTTTTTTAAAAATTATTGTAAAATAGTTTTTATAGAATTTTTCCGTAACCATTTTTGGGTTACATGATTAATATTTTTTTTATCATATAATAAATGCATTATGTATATTTGTTTCAGATATAAAGAAGAAGTTCTGAAAAAGCTTCTTAAAGAATATGCCAATAGTGTTCATGATCAGGTTCAGAATCGAGTTAGTGGGCGAAGTAGACCTTCAAATGAAGCAAGAAATTTTGATCCTAATAATCCTTTTGCTACATATCCTTACCCCTTTTCTGCTGAAGGTATTTAAGATAAATTTGTTAATAAGAAATTTTACATGTGAAGCACACACACTTATAAAAAAAAGCAATATTATTTCTAACACAATTAATTCAGTACAATGTGTTAGAGCAGAATACAGATTTAATGTAAATTTAGGAAATTTTTTAAAAAATGTACAAAAGGTTTAATATAGCATAGGTTATTTAATTAGAATTAAAACTAAATCAACTATATTTTAAATTGAAGTTACAAATATTTCCATTGTATTGGATACAACTAGGAAACTTCATTCTTCTTATAAATAATGTTATATATATGAGAAAACTAGTTACCCAAACAGTTATTTCTCATTACTTTTGTTTTTAAAATTCTCTACCTTAAATTAAAAAATGTCTTATTTTAAATTAATAAATAATTAAATGATTCTTAATAACATACTATTTTTATAGTATAGTGCTGTGCTCCCCAACCTTTTTATTGCCACAGATCAGTCAACGTTTGTTGATTTTACTGCATCTCACTAAGCAGGGGAGGTTAAGTGTTTATATTTTAAATTGCTTTGATTTTTAATAATTTAATTTTATTGTATTGTATTTAAACTTACATTCAGAATAAAATGCAGTTACACTAAAAAATAAATATTAAGTAATTTAACATGGAATATAATGCGATTTCCATAAAAAGTCATACAAACCTGAGAGAAATATATACTGCAATAATTAAAATGAAAATAATTTAATGTGCCTTGGATGGCCTGATAACATTTGCTCTATGGACCAGTACTGGTCCACGGGTTGGAGATCACTGGTTTAATGCAGCAAACTTCATGAATTTTGAAGCACATTTTTCTAACAATAAATTAATTTCTTATTTTATTGTGGATTTTCTTTAAAATGCAGTCAAATATCATTTTGTGATTAAAGAACTTTTGTGTGAAATAAGTTAACTGTTTTTCTAATCTCTTTCTCATTTTATTAAATAAAATGTTTTATAGTAATGAATTTTTCTAAATTCTAATTAACATTCTTAATCTTTAATATAATCTTAACAGAAAAATGTTTGAAAATTTTTATGTATGCTTTTAACTTATCGAGAAAAAATATCAAGAATTTAATGATTAAATGAGAAACCAATGATAGTGACATTTATATTAATTTTAATTACAGATTTCCAACTGACGTTCTTTCACAATTTTTAAGTTACTTATGTTTAATGAACTACTGAAAGACAAATTAAAGATATTTGGAAAGCACTATACAAAATAACACAAGCATTTTTTTTGTGTTTCTCACTTTTTGTCAATGAGGGAAATGTGTATTTGATTTTAATACTAGTTCAAATTATTTTAAATTAGATGAACATCATCGACACACGCCTGATTATCCAGTCATTGAAGTAACATTTACACCTGTTCCAAGTGCCACGATAACTAATGCAGAAAATATCCCTTGCCAATGCGGTGAAAGATTACCTGCTGTTGCAACTGAAAGTTATGGAGTTGATATGAGAACAGTTAATCGAGGGGGAGGTAGCTCTGCTAAATCTGAAGTAAAAGAAATCTGGTCATCCAGGGAATCCACTAATAATACTGGAAATTGTGGGTAAGTTATTTTCAATGGAATAGATAAGTACAGGGTTGAGTTATGTCAAGTTTTATTGTAATGGGATTTTTATTATTTTTGTGCACTTTTTCCTGTTTCATACTTATAAAAATTATAAATAAAAAAAGCAATATATTTTACTGATAATTATTGGCAGCTATGCTAATTATGTACAATAATTATATCTAACATATTGTATATCTTTGTACAGTTTGCTAGCTGTGCAAACTATATTTTTACTTGGTCAAAATTTAAGGAGAAAGGTGCATTTAATATAAAATAAATATATATTTTACCTAATTAAAATAAAATACATCTACTCAATTCATTATAACGTATATGAGCTTATTTTTTTAAAAAATTTCCACCTCTCCTTACGCATTTTATAATTGAACAATGTACATACTGTAGAGTCCCAAAAACTCTCTACTCAATAATCCAGCCACACCCTTGCAGATGGGAAAAAACCCCCATTCAAGAATGATACACAGCAAAACATTGTCATGCAGAAATTATTGCTGTTGTCACAGTAAATTAAAAAAAAAAATGCTAAAAAAATGATGAAGACGTTAAGGACAGACACTGTACTAACTTAAAAAATATGACATAGTGAAAGACTAAAGGTTGTTGAAACTACACTTCAGTATTTTTTTAACTACAAGATACATCAGATTTACTGTTCCTTCGTCGTCTTTGTCATGAAGCGATTGCAGTACAGAAGACTAGGCACTACACGTTTCTTTTAAAAAAAGTAAACAGTTTTTGCAAAGTCAACTACTTAATTTCTGTTACAGATAGTTTTAAAATATTTTTCTGACATCTGATTGGCAAAATGTATTCATTAATTTTCATGTTGTAAAATCTCAAGTCTTCTTTAACTGCTCAAATACCCGTAAACAAAGGAAAAGTGCATACATTATTTTCTGTTGTATTCTCAAGCATACAAGTGCAATATTATATTTTTTGAGGAAATACTTGTACTTATTCTTTTTTAATCCCACTCTCAATAACCCGGCATTTTCACAAACTCAGCCACCCTTCAGTCCACATTAGGCCAAGTTTTCGAGACTACAATATTTTAAAAAAAGTTTGTGCCCTAAGGTTATCAGAACCTGTAAATTAATTGTGTAACTACTTGATTATATATTATTGTTGGAAGCCTGTTTCATTTTTGAAACAAGTGCAAATTTCAAAACATTTATCTATGATTATGTAATCCGATAAGTATTTCTAAAAATTTGTCCAAATTTCTGTAGATCTCCCATGTTATCTGAACAAAGGAGGAGATCTCCTTCACTACCAGAACTATCTCCCAGTAGCAGGCATCCTCAGCATTTTTTGATGCGTATAATCAGTAGCAGCTCAAGTTCTAGTCTATCTCCACCATCTTTGCAGCCTGAATTATGGCCAACTGCTGGAAGTTCCTTTGCTTCACCATCATCTAGTTTTCAAACATATTATCCTCATCCTTTAGCTTATAATTCTACTTCTTCTGGTGGTAAATGCTTTTATAATCTTTTTTATTTAATTAGAACACAAAAATACCGTATTAACTTCTCAAAATAGTTACCTTTATAAAGAATTTCTAAATTGTTAATTTGTTCTTTCTTCATAATTAGAGTGCTATTTTTAGAATGTTATATAATTATTCAAAGTAATTTATAAATTCTCTTCTTTTTAAAACTTTTCTTATCAAATTGCAATACTATAGCTCAAATAAATAATACATATATGTTGCCTTTCTCCAGCTACTTAAAATGCATCTTTTCTGTCCGAACAATTTTATGAATATTTATTAGATTTTTATAATGAGGGCACATAATAGTATCACGTGCACTCATTATATACAACTTCCATAGTTTAATTTTTCTCTCACAGAAACAAAACTTAATTTCACCTTAGTTATATTTTAATGGAAATACAATTTAAGAGAAGTTTTTTTTTAATCAATATATTTAAATCTGTATAAACTTCATAGTTAACCAGTTAATGAAGTTGAAATTATTGATGTAATGTGGTTATGAATGAATTGAAATAATTAAAATTACTATATAATTTACATTATTACTTTATGATTTGTGATATGCTAAATTTAAATTATTATTATTAATTCATGAGTAAATAGTGAAAAGAGAAATTCAATGACACATTTTTAATTCTTCAGATGTCAAAATGGAATCCTCAAGAATGGATCATAATTCCTCGACATCCAGAAAATCATTTGCTGAAATGCCAAAGAACAGTCCAAGATCTAGTCCAAAAAGATCCAGTAGCTGTTATTCAGTGTGGAGCAATGGATACTCTGGAAGAGACACTCCCTCAAATTCTGCAGTCCTTGACTTGCACACAGAACGCAGTAGTGTGCAGGAAACCTCTTCTAGAAGGCCAGCTTCAACTAATCATCCTCTAATGGTTGCACCACCACCAACCATGCTTCAGTCAGTTTTGGTACGTTCATTTGGCCATCATCGTTCTGGATCAGATATTTGTCATGAGAATAGATCAGAAGTTCGTCATGGGAGTAGATCAGAAGTTCGTCATGAGGGTAGATCGGAAATTCGTCATGAGAGATCATCAAAAAATAATAACGGAAAGCACGTGAAGACTGAAGTTAAAACTGAAGAAGTAATTTTTTTTTAATCTTCCATAATAAGTAGATTAAAATCAAGTAAATGTAACTCAAATCTGCAGGATTAATACTTTTAAATTTCTCAAAAATTAATATTTTATTACAGAAACAAATTGATATCTAAAAGGTGATTTATTATGCTTTAATTACATGAAAGTTATCACAATTTTTGCAATAAATTTTTATCCTGGAAGAAATATTGGACGGACATATATAATGTATTTACCATCATAACTTTTGGATTTAAATATATTTACAATTGTTACAATTTTGATTTTTAAATTTATGCCAAATTGTTTTTGTTGTAATTTTGAATTTTTAGTGCATGTACATGATTGTATTTATTAACAAATTCTATAAGTATTACATCTTTCTTTCTCTCATCTGAACTTTAAATTAAATGTTTTGAATGGAATTGCTTATGATCTTATGCAAGCTAATTCAAAATATGCATCAGATGTAAACAACTCTTTTACTTCATAATATTCATAACTGTCTAAATTCCATTTATTTTTGCATGGGAAAAATTGCTTATATGAGTAGGAAATCTGTTATTTTAGAGTTGCTCTTAATTAATAATTCAATATGTAAATACAGTGGGGCCTCCATTTTACAAACTTTTTTCGAGATTTAGCTACCTCCTTAAATAGAGGTTCAACTGCATATATATTCTCAATGAAAATAGTGATTGCTTGTTATCTATTGATATCATATGACACAAAGTAATTTAACAATCAAAATTAATATCTTCCAAAAATAATTGTAGTAAGAGATTAAATTTGAAATAACTGCAAATACCTTAATTATGCTTTTCTGAAGGAGCAGAAGGCTTCAAGTCATTCATCTCCTGCAAACAGCAACAATTCCAACATGCCATATAGAGGTCATAGCAGTGGTTCCTCTTCACCTCACGTTTCAAGGCCATCATCAGCTTTAAGTAGACCTCCGAGATGCATGGGTTGTGGAACCTCAGATGCCAAGTTTCTTTGCTCTGGTTGCAGGAAACATTGGTATTGCAGTGCAAAATGTCAAGTTAGTCCTTTTCCTCTTTAAATGATTTAAGTTCTAATATAATGTATTCTCTCTTAATATAGTAATTAAGTCTGAAGTCACCAAAAATTAATTTCTCATTTTTTTAAAACTTCATATCTATTAAAAACCAAATTTTGAAATATTTTAGCATTTTAATTGAGATGATTAAGAAAATTTATTAATTGCTTGAATATTTTTAGAATTTATTTAAGTACTTGCATAATTTTTCATTATTAAGAGGAGAAGGGTTAACTTTCTTTAGTTGTCTTGTTGAATTATTCTGAAGTTTTATTATAATTTTGCTAATTATTTTTATTGTATATAATATGTGTATGTAGATTTAGAGTCACAGTACTTTCAAAATATTTGGAAATTCTGGTTAATTTCTTAAACTACAAGCAAGCTTTTTTTAATGTAATTGCTCCTATTTTGATAAAGGCTTATTTTCTCTTTATAGACTATGCGGTGGCCAGATCATTCCCCTTATTGTCCAGGCAGACAGTACAGTGCAGGCCCTAGACAACAGTAAACACCACATTCAAAGACAAAGTACGATTAACTTGTTGGAGAAAAATAATGTATAATTGTTCACACATTATGGAAATCTACAAAATATGGGATGACTGAAATTTAATTTATTTCTACTAGAATTCTTTCAAAATGTATGCATGAGTTTACACATGAAATACTGTTGAGTACGGTTCTATTGTGTTGTATTACAGTGTTAATTTCTACGATTACATTTTCAACTTCTGTAAAGCCAAGTTTGTACATTCAGTTCCTTTCAGATTCTCAGTTGTATGAATTAGACTAATTTTACAATTTATTGTTGTGGATATGATGTAGTTGTGGTAGTGTGCAATCAGTTAGAGCTAGAAATGTGAACTGCTCTTTAATTACCTTATAGTGGTATCCCATATTTAACCATTTAAAATGTTAACAACATGAATTATACTGATTTCACAATTTGCGTCTGAAAAAAGTCAGACAGCCCTGCACATAATTTCAAAAGACATTGCTCCAAGGGCTAGCTTTTGTGATGCCAAGAATTGTGACACAGAACTAAGAAAACTAAATGTGAGACAAAAGATTGTGATCAATGTATCAATTAAAAATACAAATACATGTGTATTTCTGTATTTTGAGTGGAAAAGTGTATTCTCATTACATCAGTTTCTTGTCTCTTAATAATAATTGTTGTGCCATCCCAATGTGTAAACTGTTTGCCATTAGTTTTTTTTTTTAAATGAAGGAAGGTATTAAGTGCAATAGGTAATATTTTAATTGGAATTTATTTTTGTTTTATTATGTTTGTTATGTATATAAAGTATTTCTGAATGTTTTAAAGAAATTTGAGAGAAATTTACTGTTTGTAAAATTTTGTATTTATTCTTACTGGTACAGCAATTGCATCTTTATAGCAAAAAAGATGGGGTTATACTTTGTTTTTGAAATTGAAACTGAACTTTCATGAGTGGTGCAAATCAACACAAGTGTGGAGAAACTCCATCTTGATTTTAATTCATTTTTTTATTTAAAATTGTTAGTTATTTTAAATATACATATTCTTATCATTTGTTACCTTCCATAGAGCAGATAGCAGCAATCTTAAAAAAACATCAACCATCAGTTCATACACAATCATCATGATCTCTATTTTACCTGTAATTCTATTATTAATATAAAATTAAAACTGCAAATCGGCATGAAAAAAAAAAACATCTGTTCATTGGGTTCTTAAATTAATACATTTGCCATGAACACATCCATAATTTATAATCATTTTAACATTAAATGAGTTAGAGTTTTATTTCATACATATTGTATTAAGGGGGGAGGGTGAAAAAACTGAGCTTTTTTTAAAATAAAAAATTATCATTATAATAGATTAACATTGTGGTCCAAAGAAGGCAATTTTAAGGTTCTAAAAAGAATGGTACATTGTAGTGTTATTGCCATTTTGTAGACTGATTATTGTGTGTATATATAATCTATTAGTCATGATTATCATTTCGAGCACTGTGTGTTTCATTGTTTCTGGCACTTCGTGAGCTTGCTATGTGAACAAGCTCAGAGATGGGTTTGTTCTTGCTACTTTATCCTCACTCTTTAGATTCATACAGTAGAGTTGATGTCTCAAAATTATCTGTTGATGGTGAATTTATTATTGAAATTTAATTTGTGAAGTAGAATGCTTTTTTGAAGTTGTGTGATTAAAATGTAATATATCTATGGTACACATACAAAAATTAAGTGTGTACAAAGATACACTTGTGTGTATTTCATTATAAGTATTATATTTATATAATGTTGTGTTTCTTGTAGATATGTAGTTTAAATGAATAGGAGAAAACTATTCATGATTTCTCTAGGATGAAAATAATCAAGACGTGTTGCTGTTATGAAATAATTATTGCTAATAATTGTTTAGAAGGTGTGAAGAAAGAAAAAATGAATGACAAATTCTAATCCATCAGTTACCCATATGCTTCTTTTTTAACTTTAGAAAATTAATAGTTAAACTTTAAAACATATGTATTGAATTTTTTTTATTAAGTCTCCCTTATTATTTTGAAAAGTATATTTTACTTTAAATATTTTTAATTATTTGATCTCTTAAAATAAATAAAAATTTCTTTAAACTTTTACAATAAGAGAGTTTTATTCAACACTATATAACTTAA
This sequence comes from Trichonephila clavata, assembly GCA_019973975.1. NCBI lineage: Eukaryota > Metazoa > Arthropoda > Arachnida > Araneae > Nephilidae > Trichonephila > Trichonephila clavata. The sequence goes on from BMAO01021960.1 coordinate 146,829, forward strand.
CTCAGTAGCGCAATAGCCCATGAGGGCCAAAGCCTACTGAACCCAATTCAGTATACGTGACCTTGGGCCCTGAGCTGCATGATCAGTTCCGGTCAGGTGGTCAGTCTGATGCAAAACCCCCATTGTTAAGTTCCCAAGCAAGCTTGGTGCTCAATTTTATCGACCCACAGAAGGCATGAAAAGCTGAGTCAACCTTGCCCAGCCTGGGGTTTGAACGTCAGACCTATGGTGTGGAAGCGTGATGCACTAACCACTGGGCTTCATTCAACATATATATAGATATAATATTAAATCTAAACTGTAAATTTTTCAAAGTAATATTTAAGTATTTGCATAAGGATAAATTAATCAAAATATTAAAATGACAATGTCAAGTATATTAATGAAGGAATTACATTTTTCATAAAACTTAACAAACCCATTTTTTGAAATTTTTATGAATCATAATTGAGAAGCTATAGATTACTATAAATGAATAAATTTTTGACAAGTATCTCTAAAAAAAAACTGATTTAAATTAATGTAATATTTTGTTAAAACTAAACATTAATTACCAGTGTGTTTATTGCTTGTGTCATGCTTTTATGTAAACGATCAGTTTCAGGTACAGATTATTGTAGGAGACTTTCACTAAATAAGTTTCCAATGAGAAGGATTGCTTGTACATATATATATTTACAAAAGACATAACTTCTGATAGAGTAGTTGTCTCTTTTCTTTGTGAGACATTTCATTAAAATAATTTCAACATAGATATTTAGTTAATGATATTGGTTGTTACTTGTGCATATTTAATATTAAATTACTTATTCAATTAAATCAAAACCAACTTTATTTACATTGAATAGACACAAACCTTGTCTATTGTAACATCTTAATGAAATAGAAAAAGAGTGAGGTCAAGTAGGAACCAAAAAAAAGTTCTTTTTCCTTTCAGATTGTACTCCTGGTTCCCAATTTGATAGTAAACTATTAAAATTTAAAGGTGTAAATTGTTGTATGATTTGGTCTCTAAAGTTTCCTAGGTGTTTGTGTTTAGATTTGTGTCATTGTTATATTTGGGGAAATATTTAAATATGCTTTTGTGTGCCACTTATAATTGTTATCTTTCATGTATAAGCTGCATTTGTTTCATGTGCATATTTGTGTTTGCTTCTCGTGCAATATGTTGCATCATAAATGTAAAGATAAATAAAGTCTACTGTTATTCATTTATGTTCCTTTTTTGTTCATAAATGCTACTGAAAATCGAAGCGAAAACAAATTCGTTGGATGGGGCAATTTGAGAAGTTACACGTTCATGTATGTCTTTAAAAAAAATGATAATACTGGTAAAATAACTTCACTTCTTATAAATTTATTCACTTCTTATTCTTATTCACTTCTTATAAATTTATTTTAATTTCCTAAAAACCATTTTGCACTATTTTTCACAAAAACTGAGAATTTAAGGTGCGGCTTAGATTTGAATAAATACAGTATAAACATTTACATTAAGTTTTGCAAATTCATGGCAATAAATGCAAATTAAAAAATGAGACCTGTGTTTTTTTACTAATTAAAATGTGATTACCTTGAGTTAGATGTATAGACGATTGATTATTTTATAGAAGACTCTTTATTAAATTTAAACATTCTACCTAGATCGCTTTATTTTTAAAAATAAATTAAAATAATATTTTCATAACTTACCAATTTCTGGGAAAGTTAATCCGAGTTGTGAAATCCATGTAGAAATATTAATCAAATTTACTTTATACATCTCTTTTGCTCATTAATGTAAATGACAAATAATTTATAGTAGGAAGGGGGGTACACCATAAAAACATGTAGACGAAAATGCTGAAGTGTAATTTTAATGAAAGAAATTAAAATTGGTCTATGGGAGAGAGGTAGAACCCCATCCTTGTGTGCACACTGTTTTAAGCACACACATTTAGACTAAAATTATAAATGTAAATATTTTGATTATATTGCACATTTATCCAGGAAGGGACAAAATGTTTCAATACAAAACAGCAATATATATTGTATACATTCAAAGTAAACAGAAAAGTTTCTCTAAATATATCAGAAGTTAAAGCCAAAAATATACTGTAAATTATTTATTTCATCATTGATAAATTACTCAGAAAAAACTCCAACATAGCTAAAACCATGCACACATAGCCAGTGAAAGAATAGATGCAAACTAAATCAACGTCAGATCTTTAGAATACAAGAATTTAGCATAGAAATAGTACCTATTGCATTGTAGAAAAACTTTATAAAATATTTTGGTTTTATTTTAATAAAAATAGAATTATATGGATAAGAATAGACACATTTAGAGAAATGTCCAACAAGTCTGAAATATATTAAAATTGCCAAATAAATGAGAGATTGTTACTTCTAGTTAATGCCAATTTTGTGTTTTATACCTGCAGAAATTTACAAGAGCTACAAAATTAACTGAACTAGCAAAAATCATTATGTTAAATGATAAATATAGCTCATAGAATCAACTTTAGTAACGCATATAATAAGAGACTAGATAAAAAAAATTGTGTAATGTTAAAGTTATTGAAGCTCTCTAAAGAGTCCATTTGAATCATATGACCAAAGCTTAATTTAAAGAGTAGCATCTAATTCTACACTAATATGCCACATTCTGCTTAAAACTGGTGTTAGAGGTTGTCTCAGAACTAAGCAAAATTTTTTTCAAATGTGATCCAGATTAAATTAATTTTAAAAAAAGTATGAAAAACCATATTTAAAACCCTTTAAGGGAGCACAGTACGATTCAATTGACGAAAATCAGTCAAAAAATTAAATCTAATTTTTTTATCCTAAATTATTTTTTATATACCTTACTACAAACTCCCAAAATTTGAAAGATCTAAGTTAATTATGATAGCTTTTATGTTCGTTTTTATTCATATCCCTATGGCAAATCAAAACTTTAAACTTACTTATCTCAGAAATATAAAATAATGAGTTGGTCTTCATTTAAAATGCTAAGGCTTTTTTTCTAATATGCCTAGTTTTGAATTTTTTTTACCTTTTGCTAATCGTACATGTAACAAAAGTTGGTATGCATTTTTGAATCAAAGCAATACTTATTTTTTAAAAAATAACTCAGAATTTATACATTTTTTTAAGGAATTTTCAATAAGCATCCATAAAAAGAAGTCTCCCTCAAAATTGGGCCAAATCGTTCTGTCACCTACATGGTGCTCAAAGCTGCGGATAATGACAAGCGTACAATCTAGCCTGATGCCTAATGAATTTTGTGGGCCTCGATCTGACTACGTCAGACAGGTGGCATTAGCAACAACACAACAAAAGGAAGTATTGTACGAAAACCAATCATGTTATCACAAAATCCATACCAAATTTTGTTATACATAGTTTGATGTACTTATAAACCAAATTTTATGCATTTCTGTAAATTTTTGTTGGAGAAGATTCATTTTAAAATCACTTCAAAATGTTTTTTTCTTAAAAAATTAAATGGCTAGCTTTTTATGAAATTTTGAGCACAAAATCTGTCCTAGATAAAATACACACATAGGAGGCAACCAAAAATTTTTTAAAAAACCTTAAATTAAAATTTTTTGCTTATATCGTATCATGTCCCCTTAACAAAGAAGCATGTTTATTATAGGCCAAAAATCGAGTTTAAAAAAGGAAAAGTGAACGCATTTAATGAGAAAAAGTCCTGTTGTTAAGGGGGTACAAGTGTCATAATTTGAATAACACAATAGAATTTTATTGGTGGGAATATGAATATACTTCACTACATTGATATACTTCCAAAAGTATTTTTTAAAATGATGGGCAGCACAGAGTTTTATATTTCATCAAGATAATGCAGTTGTACATGCGGCAAAAAACCTTGTGGTTTAACAGTGAATAGCAGCAACTTATTCAACTAGCCCCATCACTATCTCCAGACCTGAATATTATTTATACAAAACTTTTGGTTATGATCAACAATATTTGGTACTTACGTATTATATTGTCAATCAATTTCTTCAAATTAAAAGACGTAGTCAAATGTAGCAATATACAGCCCAAATTGGAAACTATTTCTATGTACCAATATTCAAATGTGAATGAATTGTCTCATCATCCATTGCTGGGAAAATATACTCCAAAATTTAAGTAAGAGAAACCAAAAGAAACTATCTATGTCCTGAAATGCAAGGGTAATTATACTAAATAGTAATGTTTTAAAATATGCACAGGTAAGTTATTTTAAATTGTATCTATAATTTATTCACTTAGTTTGCATCTATCAGTTTTTCATTCATGATTCATTTTAATATTTTATTGAATGTAATTGTTCACATCAAAGTATTTTTGTAAAATTGTGATTACCCTTTACTTTATAAAAGTTAAGATAAAATGTTGATAAGCAACTAAGTTTCAAAATCTTTTTGTATCTACCATTCTTTTGCTGACTGCTATGTAAGAAAATCATATATAAAATAATGCTCAACATATTCACCTTCCCTCGCATATTTTAAAATGTATGTATTGTACACACACATGAAATATATGTGCCTTCTGAGAATATTTTATTCACACACACATATATAGAAGTGTGCATATAAAGTATTCTTAGCAAATACCAACATAGCTAGGCTTTCATGTAACAATGTATGAGCAATAACTGCTTCATTTTTTCCAATAATAATTTAAAATTTTTATTAATTCAGAAAGAAAAAAAAACTTTTCGAAATAACTACAGTGTTGCCATGATGGGAAAAATACCCCCTAAATTTCTTTATTTTTGGATACATATGTCAATTAGTTCTCCGCTCTATAACAAAGGATCTTCATTAAAAGTTTTATATTTCTATTGCAGTTTTTAAATATTTGAATGTATTGGTTTCAGTTTAAAAATTTTACTGTATAATAATTATTCCAAACACATTTTATTTTATTATTTAACAGCTAAAATATAAAGTTAAAGGAAAATTTGATAGTGATCACATATTAAATCATCCCTATTACCAACACATGAACATTACTAACAAGAATATATAAACAAAAAAATGTTCAGTACTCACCATCTCAGATTCATCCCTTTGTTTAAAGATTTTCCCTTTCATCTGAACTGTTTAATAACATTCTTTTCTGATATAGCTTTATAGTAGGATGTTTAAATTTAAGCTGCTGTTTGAAATAAGAAATATGAACAGAAATATTTTTTGATGACAAATGAAACAAGAAACAGAATTTTTATCCTTCATAATAAGTGCTAACATTGTAAATTTTGAGGTCCATTTTAATTATAAATATATATAAGTGTGTCGAGACAGTTAAGCAAATTATTACATTCAAAATTGCAACTAATTAGAATCTTAACAATAAAAAAATGAGTAGTTAAAAAACCCCTAAAAAACACCTTTTTATAGTTAAATGAACTAAGTTGTAACTTAATCTTTTAGTTGCAAGATGCGGGATGGAATCTGAAAATGGGAAATCGTTAATCCTGATCAGGACAATGGAACAAAATTATTAAATAATTGTATTGTCATTGATCCTGGACATATGAGCAGAATTTCGAATTAATCTGACCTTTTAAAGTGGGTAAAAATTGAGTTCAAAGATTCCGTTACATACAAGTGAAGCTTATAAAAGGGTGTTAAAAAAAATCTAAATCATTTTCATTTTCTTAAACATACAGTAAAACATTGAATATGCATTAGTTACTTTTATCGTGACTGGTTCTAGCTTAAATGAACTTCTTTTGTATTTAATTAATGCTGTTAAACTGATATATACAAATAAAACAATGCCAAAACTAGCTAAACATTGGGAGGAGTTTTAATAGTATCTTCCTTAGTATAACTAGAAGATAAATAGCTATATATAGCACTTATGTTAATCTTTAAAATCTGAATATTTAGCTGGAAAATGTGTGTATGTGAGTAAGAAGTGGAGGTTTTAAATTACTGTTATAATATTTCTGAGCAAACACATTCAGGTCTAGAGATAATCTGTATGACAAATATTCTTCACAACATTTCCTGGTTGTAAGACGAGAAGAAAATTTTATTTCACTATTATGCAGCAATTCCTCTTTAAGTTGCTCCTCAAGAACTGGTACTCAGTAATGGTATGGAATCATTTACTTATTCAGTATTTGTCTTATTTAGTACCAAATTTTAAAACTATACCACTATTCACTTTGAGATTAACTAGAAACTAATTAAAAACCATATAATATCTGCTAACACACCTCAACGCCTAAGGTCACGAATACCGAGATGGGCATAGTAGGCCTTGACCCTCATGGACTGTGAGCAAATAGGAACAAGATTGTAAGGATCCGATACCCACACCTGGCAATGGATCGAGCATACATGGGAGAACCTGGCAACAGGTGAGACCCTGTATGAGGGATCTGGCAGCGGGTCCGGTATATATAGAGGGAGAGACCCAGCAACAGAGAGGACGAGACCGGACCGAGCAGCGGAGGCGAGAAAGCCGGAGACAAGAAAAACGTGGTTGGAGGAAGAAAGGAATGCTGGACGATGGATTTTGCAATCTGTTAACATCTTCATAATTTATTCGTTTTTGTGATGTGTTCCGTAGAAAGAAGAAAATAAATAGGTGGGACAAAAGCCGACTATTATTATTTTTTTACCAATTCGAACACACCGATCAGTAAAAGAACCCACACAAGGTTAATAGATATCCAACAATTAGTCTGATCTTGGCAACAAGAAGCAGTTCAGAACACATTCTACTAAGATAGAATGTTATACATATTGTGGAAACATATTGTATTATGTTATACATATTGTATTAAGCAAGGTATTCTTGCTCTAATGTGTAGATCAGTGATTCTCAACCTTTTTTTTTGTTGTGGTACTTTTTTAACTATTTCAAAATTTGGTGGCACACAAACAATAAAATAAGTTTAAAAGAATTTTACTTATTAATACTATGTAAAATAGTTTATGATAATAAATTTCATTGTTAAATAAAATATGTACGACAAAGACAACAAAATGTTTATTGAGTAATTAATTGTAATAATATATTTAATGCGAAATCTGAGATTTATGACAGTTGATAATTTTGTTTGTATTTGGGCATAAAAATGATAATGCCACTATCATTTCATCATCTACGTTTAAATGTTTCAATCCTTTTTTCATTTGTATGTTTGTTAATGCTGAAAAAGATATAAAAAATTGCAACAATATTTTTAAAGATTTTTTGGCTATTATGGGATTATCACTTCTAATTTTAATCCAAAATGAATTAAGTGACTTTTGAAAGTTTTAAAATTAAATATCAATTATTACAGATCGAAATTAGTTCTTCATTCAAAGTTAATTTATATACAGCCACATCTGTTATGACAAATGGATAACAATACCAATCAAATTTTGTTATATCTAAATTTAGGAAGTCTTGAATAACACTCTCCTCTAGAGTTGTCAAATGGTCAATAACAATTTTATGAATAGAGCTCCAGTAACTTTTTCTCAGAGTGTAATCAATAATTTAAAAAAAAAATTGGCAGCACACAAAAATGCTGTGACACAGTGGTTGAAAAAGTTGTCTTTTAATCCTCATCTGTAGCTTTTCATTTATATTTCATTAAAAAGCTAATTTGAGTTATTATCCAGTAGTATGTAAATTACAAATACAAAGTGCTTTAAGTGTGAAAAACATTTCATTTGACTTCTTAAATCTTGTTAATAAATATTTAAATAAATATATTTCACACAATTTGTTGCTCAATAATGGTGATATTACAACATTCACTTTAAAAGGAATATAAATAAAAATATTTATTCCACATTCATTATTTACAAACTTCTTACAGAAAAAATGACCATCAATGGATTCCCCATACTTCTTCAAATGCTGAACACAGCTTGGTACAGGTCAAGGCTGCTGAGAGAGGATATTGACTGATTGCAACTGTCTCTTCTGTATAATTCACATCCACCTAATGCCCAATATACAAAATCACACTATAAATTTGAATACCACAAATTATACTTTTTCTACATAATTTTCCCCCCTACCAATAACAGAAGCTATAATGGATGTATTATACAAAAATATGACTTTTTAAAAATTAAATATACAAATATTTTCCTGCATAAATTAAATCAACAAAGTATTTTTAAAAGCTGTTAGTTTTATTTAAAAAAATAATTAAGAAAGATGCATACACAATCAATTTGAGAAACAAATAGCACTGTTTCAAACAGCTGTGTTATGCAATTGTATCAGCAACTGATTGAGAAAGAGATGAGTTAGACAAGAGAATGAGGAGCCATAGAGAAAATTTTAATGTTGTATAAGGAGTGATATATATATATATATATTTGCAAAATAAATGTAGTGTTTAAAAAGTGGTGAAATGGAATTAATATAGCTAGTGAGATATCAGCAACATTCCATGGGAACAGAAGTGGGGTGATTAGTAGGAATTTTTTTAAGATAGAGAACTGCAATCTAGAGAATGAGTATTTTTACTACCTAACAAACCAGAGTTACCAAAATTTTAACAACATATCTTTGGGACTAATTTTTAAAAACTTGAACATGAGAAACAATTTAAAAATGACAAGAATTATCCAAAGCCTAAGCTATACATCTGATTCTAATTACAATTGTGTTCTTTGTGGTAGTACAGTGAGTGAATATTAATGTTGCCTTTTCAGCTACACAAGGGCTTTTGGCGAAGGACCTCGTAATTTTGAACTATGATCAAGTGAAGAGAATGATACCTGAGCTGGCACACCCTCTCCTAACTTCCACACCACACCAATGGGAGGATGATTGAGCTCCCGACAGATTTAACATGCATCATTCCCCTACACAGCGGATCTTTAACAGTACTACAGAACTCAAAACTTATGAACATGAAATTATTGTAACATGGAAAAATAAACTAAAATCAGGGAATCATTGTTTTCCAACACATCAATTAACTTGTTTCTGCAAAACTGAACTCAATCCTTGTAGAAACTGTGAAAGCAAAACTTACCACTAATTGCTTTGAGAGAGACACTGGAGTTAGTTTTCAAACAATGATTCACTGGCAGGGTGCCAAGTTTAAAATGAAGTTATGGGATGCAATTCGTGCCTGCTTAGGTCAAGGTGCACGCCAAATGATTCAATTGGTGTTTGGAAATCAAATGTTTATATTGCAACAAGGAATTTCTTTGTAACTTTCAAAAATGTAAATGATTCTAAATATCTTTTGTGATGCACCATCATTGGTCTACACTGCTGTTGCTTATTTTCGAAAATTGAACAATGATAGTGAAGTAGCGACTAGACTTATAATGTTTAAAAGTAGAGTTTCTCCAATCAGAGAAATTACTTAGATTACTCAGATTGGAGTAAGCAGCAACAATGATAGGTGCTAAAGTTTGGAAATATCTGTTACCTTTAGAGTGATTTAAGTTACTGAAATTAGATTTTGGTCAGACTCCTTAATAATTCATTATTTGATAAAAGGTCGTGCAAAAAAAAGTAATGTAAGAAAATGATAAGTAATTGAGTCGCAAAAAAATGTAGGAAAACTCATATCTTAAATCATTGAATATTTGCAGTAAATATGACAATTCTGCAGATCTAGTTAGTCAAGGTGCCTCAGTCAAACATTTAGTACTATATAAATCCTGATAGTCTGGTCCAAATTTGGTGTGTATGGAACAAAGGTTTTGGATCCAGCATTCTACAAGAGAAATACCAACAGAAGCTGCAGTGTGCGAAAAAAGAAATCTGTAGTTTTCTTTACAATAACTGACAGTAGTTGGATGGTGATATGCTATCCTAATACTTTTCTTGGCAGAAAGTACTGCCAGTCTGGTGTCTTTGGTTTATTAATAAGCTTGGAAAATTATTCCTGTTGTAAACTAGATTCTTTCATACTATAATTATAAAACTAATTTTATCAATTTTTAATGCAAAAGTCGGTTTTTAATGAAGTCATTGATAATTTAGTACTGAAGGTATTAAAAAAAAATTTACCCTCCATTATTTCAATACTTTGGTGGATTGCAAAAAGCTTCAGTGAAATCTAAGAAAATTATATGAAACATGTAATTGATTCTCAGATTCAAACTTATGAGGAATTTTGGCAGAAATAGAAATATTTGCCTTAATTCCTGTTCATTAGTATTAGTGTCTGGCAATCCAAAGGATAATACAGCTATCATGCCAGTGCTTTTCAGAATTGGAGATACTTTAAAAGAGATTCCAGAGACCAGTATGAAGAAAGAAAGATTACCTCTAAGTGATTATTGGAAACTTGTACAACAAATGACTCAGTCATTTTGAAAAAGGCAGTCATTAGATTATCTAATGCAAATACTACAGCAGAGAAATGGCAAAAGCAGCAATATAATTAAAAAATCAATGATTTAGTTATCATAAAAGAAAACTATTAACTCCCATTAAAATTGAAATGAGTCATGTCTTAAAAGTTCTTGAAGAACTTGATGGGAAAATTTGAATTGCAAATTTTATTTTCATTACTTGATATTTAACTAGAATGATCTTGAATTTGTTATTTTGAGTGTCATCACTTAATTTTGTTGTATTAGTCTAGCAATTGTTAAGTTTAAATGTGCAGTGTCTAGAAATTTTTTTTGAAAATGTCAAGTTGCAAAATTAGTTTTTTTTAACAATGTAAAATCTAGTATATAACGTGCACTTTCAACACAAAAAATGAAAAAGATGAGCATAGAAAAAATTAAGACTTCTGCATGCATCAAAATACTATTTATTTAAAAGCAATGACATTCCTTATGAACAAAAAGGGTAGTAGTTCTAGAAGAATGCTATTTTTTTCTAAAGCTTATAATAAGAGCTTGAATAAATGACTTGAAAACATAAGAACATTGCGCGCACACATAGTAGGTTTCTTCGTAAAAAAAAAAGGGGTACATGTTATACGGTGAATATACCTAAAAATTAAAAATTGCAGCTTTAAAGTAAAAGCGTGCATTATACGCCGGATTTTACATAGTTTATTTTGTGATGTTGCATGAGGAGTGATATTGAGTTTAATATAGGTAGTGATATTAGCAGCACAATTAATTTTGAAGGGGCCGTGGGTAGCCTAGTGGTTAGAGCATCGGACTCCAGACCCGATGGCCTGGGTTCGACGCCCGATGCCACTAAATACCACCGAGTATAGACGGAGTACGCGCTCGTTAAATCAGTGGGTCCAAAAGTCTTGTGGGCGGTCGCACCAGAAACCACGAGTGCAGGGGGCTGGAGAATATTTCCCTCCCCTTCAGTTCCGTGCTAAAATTGTGGAGGTGGAGATAGGTGGTGTCACCATCTATCCGTTAAGAAGTCCAACCCATCTCACAGGTAATGGCAACTTTCATTCCTTCCCTGCGGGAAGGACACAACAACAACAATTAATTTTGAAACATTGTATAAAAAAAAATAATAATAGTTGTTTCCCCTTTTTATTTATTCTCAAAACGCTGCAAAATTAAAATTCCTTTCAAAAGAAAACTAGCCTACTTCTATTTGAAATTACATAATATAAAATGAAAGGAGTCATGAGAGGATAAAAAATAATTTGTACCATGTAGAAAATAAGCAAGTAAAAGAATTTACTAATGAATTTTTGATGGAAAGGAAAACGTGATACAAAGAGATCAGATGGGAAATAAAAGATCTTGGATCATTCAAAATGTTGCCATAATGATTGAATATTTCGCATTTTTTCGACATACATTACTTATAATGGTTTTCTAACTACCTTTAAAAATGTTTATTAACCAATTATCTCAAAGCCACAAACTTATTGTCAAATTGGTTCTTCCCTTCAAGCTTCAAACAAATTTTTAAATTCTTGACTGGTATATCTTAAAACAAATCACACCTTTCGCTATCAAGTTTAAGATAACGTGTCAAAACTGAACTAAGTAACACAAAATTTCAACTCATAAAATATTTACATTCTCCAGGAAAATTGTTATTACCACTCTGCAATATACAGAGCACTTTTTTTTTATTCACACAGATAATATTGTCAATACACAATTATCAAAAAAATAATCAAGCAAGGCTAAATGAATTTTATATAAACATTATATGACTTTTACTGTGTTCAACATAAAATACGGAATATAACGCACACCTATATTTTGAAGCTACAGTTTTTGATATATTCGCCATATAACGCACACCTCTTTTTATACAAAGAAATCTGGAATATACATGTGCAATGCTCTTGTGTTTTACAGTTATTTTTCGATGTTTTATTTCAAACTTTAGAATAAATAGCATACTTCTAGAACTACAATCCTCTAAGTTCATATGGAATGTCATTTCTTTTGAATAAACAGTATTTTGACCTATGTAGAAATTAATTTTTGTCTATGCTCATCTTTTTATTTTTAAAGCTCTCACTTTAATACCCAGCATATAACACACACTTGTAAATTTCAATCATTTTTTTTTAAATAAAAGTGCATGTTATACGCCTAAAATCTCATTTACATTTTAACAATTTATGATTCAGATTATTTTAACATGCTTTATGTTATTGCAGAATAGACAGAAAAAGAAATATGGTCTTTCATAAAAATTCTCTTTTGAACTATATTGGACTGAAATTTAAATATTAAAAGAAATGCTTTTCTTATAAAGTAAACTTTGGTATGCATTACTCGAGTCTTAAACTTAACAGCAATAAAATTAGTGAATATTAAGAAATTTAACAAATAACAAATTTAAAAATGCTATTTGTAAGAAAAATATAACTTTAGCACGCAAATTTGTTTTTGATCCTCATGGATTGAAGCTATAAATTTACTTTTGAATAAACATTTTTATACAAATAGCTACTTAGCATAATTAAAGAAATTTTTTTCTCATGAAGCAAAATGTTCAAGTATTGTTAAATTTTTTGAATCCTTATGGCAATTCAAGAATCATCATTGTACAGTGGCACATATAAAAAATTTTCAAGGTGAGGTGGGGTCCAGTGTCGAAATTCCGTCATTCTCATACCATACCTCAATTATATTCTTTTGATTTGGAGAATAAAAAACAGTAAAAAGTAAATTATTGAATTAATAATTAGCATTGATTAAAAAAATAAATTGGTAATAACAAATTATGAAAAAACAACAACATAAGATTACCATCAATAGAAAATAAAAAAAATTGGAGGGGGAAAGGACTTTTGATTCCCCAATGTGCGTCACTGTTACTGCATCATCAAACTTTAGCATAAAAAAAATTTACAAATGGGCCACAAGTATTTTATTTTTAATAGTAATATAAAATCAAGATAAAAAACAACAACAAAAAACACTTCAGACAATAGAATTAGGTATTGTAAGCAGGTTTTAAAAACTCATATCAAATGTCTGGTATAGAATTAGATGATTGAAATTATTCATTTTCCCTATTTTTTTCCACTTCTAGAGATACATAAAAACATCAAACTTTATTGTTTAAATATAAATTAAACTATACAATAATATAGTTAATAAATTCAGTTGAAAGGCCAAATAATAATAGAAAAACATAACTGCAAGGGGGATAAAAAGTAGCCCATACCTGTCCATGCGCCATTGCTCCCACAACAATTACAATTGGTTCATTTTGAGGAACAAGTTCCCTTGCATTTACACATTTTTCAGCCGAGAAGGATGTACATATTTTTTTGCAGCCAACAGGTAAATGGTCAGTTATAGGATTTTTGATTATCTATGTAAAATTACAAATAGAGAGTAAAATTAATTTGCTGATTTTACTGTATAAAAACAGAAATACTTAATTATACATAAAAACAAATATTTTTTACTCTTTTTTAAATACTGCATAAAGTTAAGAACACAAGAAAAACATTTTTAAAACTGTTTTTATAATTTCTTTATAAGGCTATTTAAAAAATTGTCAATATAATTAAGGAAAAACAAACTCACATTAAAAATGCTATTAATATATATATACAGCTTTAAAAAATGCAATTTAAATAAGGATACAGCTGTTAAACACAGAGAAAATATTATGCACACTAATAATTGAAATATTATTTCTCCTTTTCAATACAGCATAATAAACTATGCATTTCTTAAAATATGAAATAATTTCATAATGTTACAGAATTGCTTGTTATAATATATATATAGTATAATTATTCTCTTCTAGAGAGATGGAAAAATATCAAAGATAAAATAAAGTGAAAAACAGATATTGGAATTTTATAAAGATTGTTGACTGAGAACAATTCATATATGTAAAAATAACTTATACATAAGTGAGGTTTAGCCAAATTTGTGGCTAGCCAACTTTCTTTTTTTTTTGTTTATAATACTGGGCAAAATCCTACTGAAAATAATGGATAGAATTTCTAAATTGATTAAAAAGGAAAAGGTGAATTATCTACATTTGCATTTAAAAATGCATAGCCAGCATTAAATCTATGTACAATAAAACATTATTTCCAGGTTCTTGATTCAATACAAATTCAAAACATAGAATTATTGACTGAATTGTAGCACATAGCAGAAATTACAAAAAATTTTGTACTAAAACAATTATAGATTATGTGTATTAAGTTAAATACTACAGTTATATTAGAAACTCGAATATATTTGCATCTGTCAATAAAATAGTACAAAAGTCAAAATAAAACCAAAAGAATAAATAATATTAACTGTGTATCAAATATGTAGGTGACTATAAACATATGTAACTTGGAAATGTGAATATTCATAATACATTATATAATATTAAATTATTAATCTGTAAATAAGAATGTAATCCATACAATTTTAAAAATTTCCTTATACAAAAAACTATTAAAAAAATTAATTGAGGATTTTCGAGCTAAGCAGAATTTAATAAGATTTCTTATAACTTTGTATTTTTTCTGAATTTTTTTAGACTATATATCAGTTACACTGTATGTAATTAAAAACAACATTTCTGAATATATATATAATACATATCAACGTTTTTCCTTTTAAAATTCAGTATGTTTAAAGTATTCATGGCAAAAAAACATGAAATGCAATATGATGTATCGAATAGCAAATACATTTCAAAAGTTATCCAATAGAAAAATTCCACAGGTTTAATATTTCAGTTATAATAACAAACAACATTTGTAACTGATATATCTAAAAAAATAATAAATTTACCTGCATCAATTTATGACTACCTTCTGATGATCTGATTTTAAATTTAAACAAAAGTTGCACTGGAAAAAAATATATGTAATAATTAGACATCTTTAAAGAAGAAACATGTCCATTCCAATAAATAGACAAGATAATTAAATAAAATATAAATGTTTATATAATATAAGAATTCAATAAATGAAAAAATAAATATGGCTTTGAGATGCATTGATGCAATCTAATTTCTTTTTATAACACATTCCACATAATTTTGGAAGTACAACTAACTTGCTTTTGTTAGACAGTGTAGTGAGCAGAATATATATATACTAGCTGCATGGCCCGGTGTTGCACGGGCTTTTATTGAGGGTATAACTTAATCCCTATGTTAATTTCCTCCTTTCTTTCTGATGCCAGATTTTTTGTGTGGGTGTGACGCGTACGATGTGAGTGCATGGCCCGCGAGTGCGTGTTACGGCTTTCTTGTTTAACATTTTCAAATTACGAAATTTCACTACTATTTTAAATTTTGAAGTAAAGTTACGGATTTTTTTTAATGTTCGACAAAGATATTGATTCATTTTAGAAAAAAATCATAAAATATGCAAAATATCATTAGTTTGTAATAAAAAAAGTTTTTTTAAAAAAATTCTTAAAAAAAAGATAGTTTTTGGCATTTTATTTTTTAAATTACTGATTCTAGATGATCAATGAACTTTTTAAAAATCATACTCATTTAAATGCATCAATATTTATTCATTTTAGAAGGAATCATAAAATAGGCAAAGTATTATTGTTTTGAAGGGAAAAAAATTTGAATCGTGACAAAATAAATGATGTTTGGTATTTATAAATTTATTAAATCACTGATTTCAAAAGAGAAAAGTATGAACTTTTTTAGTTTAGATGGTTTTTACTCATCATAATTATAAGAAATCCATACATAACGATTGAAAAATTTCGTTTAATGATTTACAGAAAACAATACTACTTTATTTAAAGCAATACATTTAAATGTATTGCAAATAAACTTATTTAAAATAATGATAACGGAGTAAAAACGCGATTAAATTTTTCACAAACATAATTAATGCAAAAATTCATACCGTTACCTATTGAAACGACTGTTTATTTCTTTATTGCGTTGTTTTTGAGTGTTAAGATTTTAAAAAAAGTTACAAAAAAAAGGTAAAAAGCCTTTATTTACACATTTACAGTATAAAATTCAAAAAGAAAATAATACTATGTGATGTTTCAGAATATTTCCTTATATTTTTTATGATATATTTTTCTTATATTCCACTGTTCTTCAATAAATCAATCTTTAAGAATAAAAAAACTATCGGTTGTGATGCCTTATATGAATGAGCGTCCCGCCGCAAATAGCAATGTTATGAAGGAATTCCCCTTGTTCGGCATCAGTGAAAGACTCAAAGCTATCTCAACCTTTCCCGTCTTCCAAACAGAAAGCTAACGCAAAGTGAATGACCTTAACTTTCACGTTAAAGTTTTGAAATTTCACACATTAATTGCAAAATCAAAGTACTTTTAAATAAAAAATGTACAAAAAAAATTGTTTAAATTACTTCTCGCAAAAACGGTATTTTACGAAAATCACAAATTTTTTTTTTAAATCCGTAATTTTTAAGCAAGTTTTTCAATCTTCACACAGAAGTTGGACAACATATTATTCTACAAACGCAACAAAAGTTTCGTATGATAATCTTAATAAATAACGTAGTTATTCAATGTTAAGTTAAAAATTTCGACAATTTATCGAAAAATCTTAAAAAAAAGTTTTGGGCATTTTATTTTTTAAATGTCTGGTTCTAAAAGTAAAAAAAAGGCTTTAAGTTATTTAGTGTAGAATATCGTTTTCATAACACGAAAATAAATTCATACGCAACGATTTCGAAATAATTTTCATAAAAACGCATAAATTTTAACTATTTTTTAAAAAATAGAAAATATTATTATTTTGCAAAAAAAATTATACTGTATCGTGGCGAAAGAAATGATCTTTCCGATTCTGTAATTATTTTTTGTCTTATTTAAAAAACAAAAATCGGATGGCTGTTTAAATAACGTCGAGAATACCGAAAAATTTCACCCTCTGTTCATTCACGACGCTAGGCGGGAAAAATAATGCGCAGGGTTAAGACAATTATGCGTTTTAAGGTTTTTAACTAATATCTTTTTAACTAATTACAATATCGGAATCAAAAATAGTTTACGTCCTATTCTCAGACCCACTGAATATACGCACAAAATTTCATAAGAATCGGCCACACCGTTTCGGAGGAGTTTGGTTACAAACACTGTGACACGAGAATTTTATATATTAGATATATAAACCTGAAGTGCTCAGATATAATAAGTCCAAAGGATACAAACACGTGCAAAGCTCAAGATGAGTAGTTTTAAAATATTACTATAAATAACAAAATTGCTTTATTTAATAGAACCACATCTATTGGGAATCAATGGGTAATGAAATATGACATATAGAAAAAAAGGACAAACTTCATTAACTTTTGAAGAAATTTATCTGCTTTTCTGTGCACACATCTACTCATTTTCTAATTGTTGACAATAGAAAATGATAAATAAGAGACGCAAGGAAGAAAATAAATGAAAAATGACAGAAATTTTGTGAAAATGTGTAAAAAAGAACGTTCTAGGCGTAAAAGTCTATTGAAAGGCTGAAAAGCATAAATTTTGCATGCGATGCATAAAAGTTGCCAGGTATACACCTGTAATCCCCCTTGACCCTTCTTTACACATTATGTGCATGAATAATTTGTTAAAATGCCTGCCATTAAGTGAAACAAACACACTAAAAGAAAATATTATAAATCAACAAAAGATAAAATGTTACAGATTCTTATTATTAATGAATTTTATTGTAATGTAACTATTATAAACCCAGACTTTAAAAGAGAAAGTTAACCAATCTTGTAAAACAAAATAACATTTTTGAAACAATCCGATATGACAATGCAAACTAGACAAAAATAAAGTTATTAAACATTCCAAAAACAAATTTAAAAAAAAAACATATAGTTTTAAATAATTAGATATATTTTTGTTCATAAATGAACAATATGGTGGTTGCTTATTTACAAATAAAAGATGAAGTATTTATGATTTCTCTGAGTTGATTACATACCATGTACAAGTATTTTTGGATTATCAGAAATGACTTATGAAACTTTCTAATAAATCAAATGTACAAAGGTTTATAGGTCAAAAATTTTCTCACCAAAATATAAAATGAAAATAAGCCATAACAATAAAAAACAAGCCAATTGAGAGAAACAATTTACCCATTAAAGCAGCAAAACGTTTGAAAGTTCTTGGAATCCGAGTTTGAGGATTAATTTCAATAAGTGCATTCTTTTCTGTGTGAACATACACTTGAAGTAAGCCAGCTCTGTTTAAAGGACTATCAAACAGCATCAATAAGCACTGTAAAAAAAAATATTTAAAATAAATAAAAGTTTGATTCAATGTAGCGAGATTTTCATACATTCAAATAGATAGATTCAATAATAAAAAGAACCATGGACAGAAAAGAACAATTTTTCAGTCCCTTATTTTCCCTCAATCAAAAATATACTTTGTAATTTGGAACAGCAGCCAGATGAGATGATGTTGAACATAAGTTGACATCTCAATATCCACATATATGCTAAAGCAGGAGTGTCAAACTCGTGGCTAGGCCAGTATAGCCCCCCCCCATACAATAATACATAATAAAATATCAAAATTTCTCCCAAAGTAGGAAAGATAACAGCTAAGAAGGGATGTCAAGTGTCAGGACATAAACATTAATTTTTTTTGCTCTTTTATTTATGTTTATTATAATGTATTATTTGAAATAAAATTATGCTTCTATGAATATTGATTTTTTTGCACGGGTTCAGCCCAAGTTAGCTTTTGAGTTTGACACCCTTGTGCTAAAGTGATTTATCATGCTACATACACTGCTCGATAAGACTAAAATACAGTGTGATTAAAAAATTGCTAACCACAAGTTCAATGCTCAAGTCACTTGACTGTCAGACACACTTTTATTCATCAACTGAGAATTATTATACTTGCACAAAACACACTGATAAATCAATATTTTGATTCTTAGAAGCAAATGTATTACAAATCAAAATATGCAAATTATGATTACAAATCATAAAATGATTTATGCAACCACTGTATTCACATTGGAGGACTCATTATATTTGAGGAAAATTCCCTTTTTAAGCAAGATGTTATTCCCTGTGCTCTGTAATATAGTATGAATGATTTTGTGTCCTCTATTGTTTGGTGGAATTAAGAAGCATTTATATTTGTTCCTGTTAATGTGTGAATCATTTTCCTAAAATAATCAAAATTGAAGGCCACATTTTTGAATTTGTTTTTAACATACACATTGCATAATTAGACAATTTTTGAATCTTCCATGTGCAATACTTACAAAAAACAACAAATGACAAAGTTGCATAGTGATTTAAACCAGTCATTTTTTTAATGTATGTTCTCTGATTGTTTTTTTTTTAAAAATATTCTTTTATACCATATATTCTGGCATACAACATGCACTTTTAACATAAATAAGGTGCACATTTACAAGGGTGTGTTATACACAGAGTATAAAAATGAGAGCTTTGAAAATAAAAAAAAGTGAATGAGCATAAAAAAATTCTTCACAGTGATCTTCTACATTGATCAGAACACTGTTTATTTAAAAGAAATAACATACCTAATGAACTTCTAGGGTTGTAGTTTTAGAAGTATACTATTTTTTTCCTCTAAAGATTGGAATAATACCTTGAATAAATGACTTCAAAACTTAAAAGCATTGTTCATGCATATTTCAGTAATAAAGGGGGTGCATGTAATGCGGTGAATGCATCTAAAAACTAAAATTTGCAGCTTGAAAGTATAGGTGCACATTATACACAGGATTTTACAGTAATTGCATTTATATAAATGACATTATTTCAAAAGAATAATTTTGATTCGTTTTATAAAAAATTGATGAGCAGAAATTTTTATGCATATATACATAAATAATTTTCTGTATATAAACACCATAGATCTAAAGAAAAACATTCTAATAAAAATAAATTTTATTTAAAAAAATTACTGCATTTTTTAAAATTAAAAATGTTTTAAAATAATTATATTTGTTCTGTATGCTAAACAAGCAACTACTATTTTTTCGAACTATTAACTGCTACAAAAACACTTTATTTAAACAAATGGTATAAATTCGTAAATCAGTTTTTTTTTTTTTTTTTGAAAAATTATCTTTGAACACTACAAAATTTCCATTTGAATAAAACTTTTAACGTTTTTCACTTAGACAAACAAATAGGCTGCTTATAAAATATCACCAAATACACAACAAATTGTTTGAAGAATCACATCTTTTAGAATTTTTAACTGAATAAAACTCAAAAGTGATCAACATATTTTGATAAATATCACAGAAGTTAGATTGTAAGAAAATTCTTTTTTATTTACTGAATGAAAATTTCCTTTGCATACAAATTTACAGAAATGTATTATTTATGATTGAAATGTTTTAACATTTTATGAATACTTTTGGCAAAATCCTATTTTGCAGATAGGCAATGATGGCCAATAGTCATCTAGTTTCAAAATTGTGGTTGTTGCAACTTCAAATACAATAGTATTAAATATGGAAATCAATGTGACTGCTGCTGATGAAAGGACAACTTAGCATGAAATAAAAGTTGAATTCAGTAAAAACCTACACTGAAAAGGACCAAAATACATGAAAAAAATAACCAACCTAATTAAGTAAATCACGCAGAATTTGTTCTTTATGAGAAATAACAGCAGTTAGCTTTTAATCTATTTGAACTTGAATCCATAATGTGAGGTGCAAGACCTTCACAATCATTAAATTTCGTTTAAAAATAATTGCTTTGTTGTGATCAAATTTTTAATCATTTTGAAGTTTAGTTGAGTAATAGTAAAAACCATCTTTTTTCAAAAACTGAAGAATTACTACATACATATTAGCTTAAAATTTATGCCAAACACAAAAATATTAAAAATTGATTAAAATACACATATTTGAAAAAAAAACAACTCATTTTTGATCATTTTTCTAAATTAGAGTAGAAGTTATATCTGGAGTAATTGGGACAGATAAACTTGTTACACTTTATGTAGCATTTCTTTATGGATAGTATAACCAAGTTTCTTAACTGTCTTTCATTTTAACAAGCCAGTTAATTTTTTTTCTGTATCTTCACTTGGAATGGCTTGAATCTGACACATAACATCCCATATTAGCTTTAGGAATAGTCTTTGTTCTTTAATTCCTGTGTTCCGCTAGAACATACATAATTTGACAATTTATACCTCTAAAATTTAACTGAGAAAAAAACTGTCTAAGGCCATTGGCAACTTATTCTAGACACATAATAGGTGGCTTTGATTTCACATCAGCAGTATCTACACCATCTCTATATCGATGGTTTCCTCGATTATTTTATGATTGTGAAGAGTTGAAATGACAAAGACAGACTGGTTTTTCTTAGTTGGTTTGTAAAAGGGACCATCACACCTTTTTCTTTTTAAATAAAAAAAAAAAGAGTAAAGATTTGCAGGATTTTTTGACCTTCTCATTCATAAATATATTGCCATTACATTTTACCAATTTCATGACTTATATATATATAAGTTACACTAAGTTAACTTATAATTTTCACTTTAGAAATCAATAATGAAAACAAACCTGATGAACAATATCTGGCCGACATAATCCTGAATCCTTCCGTTTTTTTAAAATACTCATATGATCTTCACTATTCAATAGTTCATGGTTTTTCTTAGTCTGAAAAATAAAACATATCTAAATGAAACAAGTAGAAAATTTGTATTATTGTATTCAGTTTGACACAGAATACACTTTTCTTAGTTTGACTTATGTTTTCTTCTTACAATGGAAATCTTATATCTATGGTACCTTGGCACAGGAATACTGTAATATCATACAACAAAAATTCTGTCTTTTGACAAAATTCAATAAATCTTAATTGCTTGCAACAATATGTAATAGTTTCATAGTTTATGTATTTGATTTACCTTGCAGTCTGAAGCAACATGAGGGATATTTGCGACAAATCTTGTAACTCTAAACCTTGATTAAGCGACAAGGATGATTCCTGAGTTGATATCCCCTCTGCAAACTTCCTCACTATGCCTACAAGAGGACTTAGAGCATTGGCAGATGTAACATGCCATTCTACATCAATGATCCTCAACCCCTTGTCCGTGGACTGGTCACAGACAGAGGGTTGAGGATCAGGGGTCAGTGGAATCAAATAGTACCAGGCAGCACAATGAACATTAAGATATTTCTATCTTATTTATCGTGGTGTACTTCTTTCGGGTTTGTGTGTGACTTACCATGGAAATCACTTAATATTAATTTTTTGGTGTAACTTTAATGCATTTTAAAGGTATGTTTGAATACAATTAAATTTAAACAATCTAAAATATAAACAATGTCCCAGTAAAATTATCAAATGTTGAATGGTCCAAGGCAATAAAAAGGTTGGGATGCACTGCTCTACTTGATGGGTCATCAGCAGCACCTGGACTTGAACCCTTGACCCAACAATGCCATCTGTAATTTTGTGACCAGGACCTCGTAGTTTAAGGAGAGAGAGAAGTAAATACCTTAATTATTTTTAATCAAAGAAAAAATTTAATATTTACTTCCTTTTGAAAAATATAAAGTTATATGTAAACTTAAAAAATCCTATAACTATTACCAATTACGAATGTTTTAAAAATTATTAATAAATAAAACTTAATTCTAAAAAACAAGTACATAAAATAACACATTTTTAGAGCGCCTACTATTAATAATGAATTTTTTAAAAAAAAGTACAGTAATTTTCTACATATGAAGAATTATATTTCAGATTCAATCAAAGAAAAGACAAAGATAGCACTTTAATTTTTTGTTATTGTACACTCTCTTTTCATTTTCTATATCACAGAAAATTAATAGTAAGAAAGGGATTAGAATTATATTAACATAAAAGTTTAAAGTTAAATATATTCCAAACCACAAACCACCATTAATTTTCAGTTTACAAGAATAACTGTATTTGCAATAAATAAATAAAAAGTGAAAAGGAAAAGATACACATATACTGTATTTCACTGACAATTTTTTGCTGAGATTTTTTTTTCTATCTGATGATTTTTACTGTACTAATAAGGGGTTTCCAGGTTGATATATTATGATATCGGCTTCTCTTTTGGTTATTAATTCCCCTTCCCTTCCCGAAAAAAGTGGGGCCAGTACACCTGTTTCAAAAAGAAAAAGTACTAATTACAGATAATAGGCAATCCAAAAATTCAGTTCAAATTCCAAACAGACATACCCATAATAGGTATATAAGTGTAAAGCAATAGATAAACTAAACTTTGATACAAAAATATCAATTTAACTTAGAAAAACTGTCAAATGTTCATTGTTTTAATACAGTTAAAGACAAAAACCATAGTACACAAGACATGTTATATGAGTCAATCTAATTTAATTCAAAGCTTGGAGACAAAAAGCAATAAATGCACCCTGATAACAACCTATTCGAATTCATGACAACCTTTTCGACTAGTGAGTATTGGTACTAGCAACAAAATTACCTATAAAATGAATCAAGGTAAATAACTGTTGTTGTTGCTTATGCCACCTGATCGACAGTAACATCAGATCAAGGTCCACAAAATTCATCGTGGCTAAGAGCTAGAATTTTACGCCTGTCATTAGCTTAAGCTTTGAGCCCCATGCAGGTGACAGTACAATTTTGCTCCGTACAACAAGGTAGATGGTGACACCATTCGGACCCACTGATTTAACGAGGACATACTCTGTGTGTACTAGGAGGGCATTTGGTGGCATCGGGCATTGAACCCAGGCCTTCCGGTCTGGAGTCCGATGCTCTAACCACTAGACTACCTACGGCCCAGGTAAATAACTAAACTATCTTAACAATAAAGGGGATATGTATTTTGGAATAAAACAAAGCAAAATGATAAAATTATAATCAATCTATTATTTACATAGGTAAAAAAGAAGAAAAAAATTATTTAGACCAATGATGTTTTGTATTTTCCAATGATACTTCTTTTTTTACATGGTTGTTTAGATTAAGCAAAATCCAATTTAATGAGGAAAAACAATTTGCAGATCTTTTTATATAATATGATTTATTTTCTTTAATATATTAGAAGAAAGAATTTGCTTGAATGATGCATGAAAGATAATTTGATTCTATGGATTTCCGGTTCTTGCATATTATTGCAACCATATTGGCAACACTAAATGAAACAAAGCACATAGTTGCCTCTTGTGATGCCTTTAAATTTTTTTTTAAAAAAATATATATATACTTTTGAAATCTATCAGCAAGGAGAGGACTAAAATTGGACTACATTAGTAAAGTGTAGTAACTCCTCCATTTGAAGTGAACACACCATGCCATTAAGAGATATGCACAAATAATGATCATACATTCCCTTAAAACGACAAATATACTAGGATATATTTTACCTTGTGTTTCTACAATTAGGACTGTAGAAGCACAAGGTAAAATCCTAGTATAGTTCACTCCTTTGGCAATGCAGGCAAAAAATGGGGCCAACGGCTCATTTTTCTACAGAATTTTACATGACAAAGATTTTTAAGAAAAATAAAGATGTGGACTTAATTAAAAAAACCGGTAAATAAGTAAATATTTACTTTGACAGTTTCGAGATTGGATTTCTCCAAAACGACTATGAGACGTTTATCATGCTCTTTCATTTGTAAAGGCCCCTTTTTTTTCGTAATTCCTGTTTCTTCATCAGAGTCGGACTCTACAAACTCGTGTGGACGCTTTTCCGACATTTTCACAATTTCGATCACGTTTTTAATCGAAGACCAGAATGCAGTTTACCAACAAAAACATCATTGAGTTGAGTTGTTTGTGTAAAGCATTGATGGTAATAGGTTAATGAAAATTAACATGGCTCAGCTAACAGATATAAATTCTCCCAAAAGTTATTTTATTAGGCTGCAACATATGAAATATCAGCTTTTTACAGTCTACTTTAAATAAGTATATCTTTTTACAGAATAAAATTTGTTAATCAAAGTAAAAAACATTAGTTTCAGTATCGGTTTAAGCTCATTTTGGGACCTGAGCGCAGAACATCTATAGGTCACCTTGGCACTGGCGGATCCAAGGAAAATCTAGTTAAGTCCAGCTTATTTAGGCCCCTGGGCGTCCTTCCTAAGCACCCAATTGATAAACCTGCACTGATTTCGAGAGAGAAAGCGAAGATTTGATTAAGCGTATTGTTGATAGATTTATAATAAAGTTTACATTTAAATCGGAGTTCAAGGAATACAACCAAATATTTGCCTTTATTGATAAGTACTACTTTTTCGCGATAAATGTTTAGAATAGATTAAAACTGACTTTCTCTTCTCTTAGTCGAATTAAGCTATGGTAGTATTAGATTGAAAAGGTAAAATAAAGGTTGTTTTGCTAACCCCTAAACTGCTGTCTAAAAGTTACGTGATTCGCTTCCCAGTGCACCATTTTTTACATAGGCACGCACATGCAATGTATTGGGGGGAAAAGACCCAAATAATCAAATATTTCTCTGAAATATAAGTAAATTCAATGCAAACATTGTCAATGTCATTTTATTGTATTTGAATGCCATCGGACTAGTTTTAAGCAGAGTAGCACAATGCAAATAATTGTAATTTTGAAGGACAGATATATCCGTCCACGGTACTTAACGCATGGGTTGAGAGAAACGGATGTATACGCCAGCGACAATTAAGGTTCTAATGATGGCTCATCCTTCTGTAACCCTCAAATTAACGTGAGCGCAAGTTCGAAACAGTTTGACTAGGCTGCAGAAGCTCATTTTAAGATTCCATTTCAATATTATCAGATATAGTAGTATACAAACGAATATTCTTAACATGAATATTCGTTTTCACAACTGAAGTTGATGGTTGATCAGGACCAACCCATGTTTTTTTGCACTTAAGATTGTCGTGAAAAATCGTGTAACATAAAAATAAACAGCATAAAATATAACTATTCCTTCAACATAAATAAAAAATTAGAACTGTACACGTATAAATATGTACCTTAAGAATTTTTATTAAAATAATGAGTAAACATAAAATATGACTATTCTTCAATATAAATAAAATTTAAAATTGTGCATGCATAAGGGATTTTTAAAATTATTTATAAAATTAGAAATAAACTACATAAAATATAAGTGTTTATGCAACATAGTTAAATGAAGAATTAAAATTTTAATGCGAACCTTGACCTTGCAGAGCTCTACTTAATGTCGCAATATCAGGGGTATAAGTTGTGACTCTCAATTTGATACAGAATTCAGAATGCTCAGCAGTTAAACGATTTCTTAGTGGACTCAAAATATATTTCATGAGAAAAAATTTGTTCACATAGATATGTGGAACCAAAATCCGAAAGCAGAGCACATGCTATTTTTTTTCAAGCAATTAAATCGTTCCAGAAATGACATCCAGCAATTTAAAATAGCCGTCGATTTATTTCTAGAGCTATCTTCCAGATTTTTCCGCAGCTCCGCAAATTTTTCTTTCCATTATTCTGAAGATGTTAATTCAATGAGTTCCATTTCAAAATTATCAACTACCATTCACTCAAAAATTGACAAATCAAATGGGATTATTATAATGGGTTTATTATATATAAATCAGGTTTGATTAGGAAGGAAAATACAGCAACACAAGCTTCAAAGTCTTTGTATGTCTAAGAAAACTCCTCTTTAAGTGCTTCAACGTAGTGTTGAAGTTCATCTTCATCTATGGTTGATGTATTTGCAAGAGCTTTAACATTTAAGAAGAATTTGAAGGTAGTAGTATTAATTATCAGATAAAATACTATACTTCATTTTGCAGCAAAGCCTTTCTCTCTCTGCAATATTCAAAAAGTTCAAGCACTGTTTGACTATTCCCTTGCAATCCTAAGTTTAGTTCATCGAGATGTTTAGTTATATCTGTCAGAAACATCAATTTATATAGCCATTCCTTATCATTTAATTCAGGGAAATGTTATTTCTTCCCATTAAGAAAAATTTTAATGTGCTCTATGCATATCATAAACTTATTCAAGACATTACCACGACTAAGCCAACGGATGTGACTGTAAAAGGGAGGACCCCCATATTCTCTTTCCATTTCTTCTAAAAGAGATTTAAATTGTCTGTGTAGTAATGAAGATCGAGGCACTATAGAATTAACTATTTTGACAACAAAATTTCGTTAAATTAAATTAATTATTTCGTTTTATTATTTAATTCTTTCGTTAAATTTTGGCAACAAAACTTTCCTGATATATTATGCAATAGAATTTCAATATTTTATGTCCAATATGATTTTCCAAGATGTTTGATAAATCCTCTTTCCTTGCCTACCATTCAGGAGCGCCATCAGTAGTTACACAAAATATTTTATTTACTTTCAAAATGATTTATAAATGAAAAAAGAATATCCTGTCCTTAAGTTGTACCAGAGAGATGAATCATGCTGCATAACTCTTCATAAATATTAGATCTTTATCACAATATCGTGCAATTACTGCAGGGCGTGCAACGTCATTCACGTCTGTACTTTTATCAAGAGAAAGGCTAAATGCAACAATTTCTTGTAAATCTGAATTTTGTTTCGTATTACATTTTCTGCCATTTGCGTTCCACAGTTCACGCAGAAGCATGTAGATCTTGAATTCGAAGTAAAATTGTCTGCAAATCTGGTGCATCCACTGAACAATATTTCAGAACTTTTTAAAAATGTGTCCTTTATATGTTCGCCATCTGTTAAAGGTTTTCCTTTGGTTGCTATACAATGAACAATGGCAAAACTGCGTTTTGTCGCTTTTGGTTCAACTCTAATTGTTTGACATAAAAATGCAATTTCCTTTTCATACCCAGAAACAACTCTTTCTAAAACTTCACATTTCTCATCAAAATTCTTAAATGTGGCTTGGTGCTTAGTTTGAAAATGTCTCTGTACACTTAACATACGACATACAACATACGCGATCTTTTTGTGTGTTGTACGAATCCAAATTCATTCGTCCAAGAACCGCGAACATTAAGCTTGCATTTTTTTATTTGCCATTTGATTCAATATATAGCTATGAATTGTTACAATAATTAAACAAAAAAATTTACAACTTTTCACAATATAGCTAACAACGTGAAAAAGTTAATAGTAACCAAAAATCACGTCGTGCATCAAACAAAATTCAACTTTCGACTGAAATAATACTCAATATTGGCACGACTAATCGAGAACAAGAGAAGAATATGAAAAAAATTAAATTGTGATCTAATATCTGTTTTTATTAACTTGATTCGCACCATATGTATAAAATAAAATAATTATGACTTCTGAAACACAGCACTCAAAACATTGTAGTTGCTCTTAATACATATTTAAAAGGGCATTTATTATGAAATTAGATTCACTCCCTGTACCTAACTATCCCACGAGTGGTTTTTTTCACCGATTTTATTTACAATCCAAATTAAATATGTGGACAGAATAACAATTTTTGTTTATTATATTTCCACTGATAAACGTTTGTCAAGCAGAATTTTGATTTATACCTACGATATTCGTTTTTTCTTTCGTATATGCCCAAGCTTTTGGTGGGTAAAGGACGAATTACTTCCTTTTTATTCACCGTGTAGTAATGCATGATACTTCCTTTTACAATTATTACACAATAATTTTGATTTGACTATGAATTTTTAACACTATAACCACCCTTTGCTTAGACTCCTCCCATATTAACAGTAGAAAGACTTTCACGCTCTCTAGCGGGTAGAACAATCTTCAGTGATGGCCAAGCTTCAGAACTGTAAGGACGTATGAGCATGCGCTCTGATCCCTTTTAATTCTATTCTAAATGTTAGTTCTCTAGTTATGTATGTAGGATATCCTATAGAACTTTTTCTTTTTGTAAAAGGTTAGATCATATCCCTTTGCAGAGCACGGAAAAGTTAATCAAAACAGCATTCCACATCAACGCCATCTAGCGTGCTTATTAAAAGGCTGACACGATTGTTTTCGTAAGAGGCCCACTAACCATCGACTAGGAAGCATCGTCTTAGCGCGTCCACGCTCTTTCACCACAACTGGCGGTAAGTCACCAGCACATCGTATAATGAGTTTTATTTAATTTCTAACGTCCTTCCAGAAGGAACTGACTATCTATCCTTCCTATATTAATGTTTCTATATTAATGTCTGTCTTTAAATGTTCCTATATTTTTAAATTCTTGCATGTCCTAATTTCTATTTTGTAAATATTCCCCTGTAAATACTTTCCTATAACTCGTAATAAATTGTTTAGTTTCTTTAAACTATGTTGTCTATTCTATTTTTCAAAGTTAACCCATACATCGTAAAAACCCCTAGACACCCCGCCATATAAAAACCCCGCTATCTGAAGAATCTAACTTTTTCGGAAGATTTCGGTTAGATTCCCACATGTATGTTAACGTTTGTTCTGTCTATATATATATATATATATATAATAAACGTGTTTTATTTAACTAGTGGACTCCTTCCCCACACATTACATTTTATTACATTGGGTCACCCTTTGTATCACTAATAATGGGTAACATTTAAATACACACAAAAGATCTTTTCTTTTACATAAAGCACACAAATTACATGCAAGCCAGTGCTTCTCAAACTTTAAATATTTGCGACCTAATATTCAATCATAATTTTCATCACTCCCCCCCCCCAATACAATAACAATGTGTTGAATTCAATAATAATATACTTTGATGCTAAAGCTACAATACGACTTTAACTTCTTAAGTACCACCGGCGTGTATAAACGCCTCGCGCTCAGCCAGTTTAAAAGGGAGTATCTCGGTTTCCTTCGTTCTTCAGTTACCAAAAGAGAAGGTAGAATAAATGTAGGTGACATAGTGTTAATTGGTACAGATAATAAGAAAAAGCTGCATTGGTCGCTGAGGAGAGTACTGGAACTCTTTTCAGGAAAAGATGGAGCAATCAGACTTGTGAAATTACGAACTGAAAGGGGAAACATGTTAAGACCACTCCAACGACTGTACCCTTTGGAATTGACACGAAACAACAAAACTGAAGTGGGTATTGAATATTCTGAATTTAATACGGACTCTAATGAAATTGTTTACGTGACTCGCTCAGATGGAGAAATAAAAGTAGTTAAGAGACTGGATTTATAAACACTTAAAAAAACAACTTTTGAACTTTCCATGTTTGAACTTTAAAATATTAATTTCAGTCTAATATTTTGAAATATTTGTAGTTATTTGTACTCTCTTTTTTTGTAATCTCAAATTTTATGCCTATATTATCTTTGTTTTCTGTTTTTGAGTTTGTCTCCCCAAACTTAAGGTAAGGAGTATGTGGCATCACGGATCAAACTCCATGAGGTAAGTTTCTCTGTTCGGGAGTGGCAACAGAAGGAGTAGAGAAGAAAAAGCTGAAACGTTTTGTTTTGAAATTGTAACACATGAAAAGCGTTAAATATGTTCTCGCTGTACTGTTTTGATTCAAATATATCTTATTGATGTTTTCATCAGAGTTTTCATCTATGAACAAAGCTCCTTACATTTATTCTCACAAGCAATCCTCTTAGGAACATTACTATCTATTACTTTTAGGCATCCTTATTCTTTGTTGAGTCATTGTCATTGTACTCAACACTGCAGGTCACTGTCACGTAGTGGAGGACGTGTTGTTCCCGAGATCCTGACTGCCGACGAATTACTGATCTACCCCGGGACAGTGGATAGCGCACCGATAGATGATCTGCCCCGGGACCAACTCCCTGACTGTGGAAACTTTCCTGATCCCTAGCGGCCCAGCACTACCGATCTCCTGCATCCTATTGAGCCGTTCTCTGCTCAACTTAAGGATTTTACCGCATTATATTGAGCCGTTTTCCGCTCAATCCCGGATCTCTACTCCATCCCGGAGCCCGAGTGGCTCGGAGCCCTGAGAACCACCACCCTAAAGACCTGCGCCGGATTCTCTTCCCGGAGGCCCTGACTGACCAGACACCGACCATGACTGACCACATGGATACGAACGAGGGACCCTCGACGGCAGAAAACCACCTGAAAGATCCATGCAGACGCCACGCCG